>JAAGKR010002315.1:0-97560 GCA_011419295.1 Clarias macrocephalus | reverse complement strand
CAAATGATGTCGCTGTGCTGCGCCGCCTGTAGGACTATAGAAGAACTGCAACGTTTTCCCACCTCACATGCAAACCTACGTAAATAATTAAAAAAAAAAATTTATTTGAAGATTTAAACATTTTGGTGTCAGTGTGGCGATGTATGTACATGATTCACTACACACAATAATCACGATAAATAAGTGTATCGAATTTCATTAAAACAAAAATCTGTTTATTAGCATAAATTTTTTAGTGTTATTAATTCACAGTACAAGCGCTGTCTGAAATTTCATAATATCATTGTGAGGTCACATTGTTCAACACTCTGTCCCGCACTCGTACTGCAGCGCAGAAGTAAGAGCACATGTATAAACGTGTGAACGAACACACACACACACACACTCTCTCTCTCTCTCTCTCTCTCTCTCTCTCTCTCTGCTGCCCCTTTAACATGGGCAAGGCCTCAGGAACATTGTGTCCCCTCAAGCCAGTACTGCATACACACACACACACACACACACACACACACACACACACACACACACACACACACACACCTGTGATACACCGCTTTACTACTTTTCACCCGAGACGTCACACCTCCTGCTCTAAACCTCTAATGACGGCAACACATACTCAAGTTTCCCAGCATGGAGAACATCTACAAATGATCTAATGCAAAAGTTGACACACCCGAAATTTTTACACAATGATTTTTCTACCGTATATGAAATGTGTCATGAAATTTTTTCATATGTGTCCTTTGTGCAGAATAAATAATTCAATACAATTTTAAATTGTTTTACAAGTCAAATATTTACCAGTGAAATGAAGAAATAAATGTGTAAAAAAGTATTTAAAATATTGGTTGAAAAATCAGTGATGTGAACTGCAAAACAACAGAAAAGATTCATTTAAACACTTAATTTGGTAATGTTTTCTAAAAATAGTACTTGATAAATTAATTTTAAATGACGTTAATAATTTCCTTTTTTATTCTTGAACTAGGGCAAAAAAAAAAAAAAAAAAAAAAGTACAGTTGAACCTTGACATACTTTAAAATTTTTGCCTTAAGGATTGATATTGTCCATCGACATCCCAAGCGTTTTTGTCGTACTAACAAATGAACCGAACCATCCGCCGGATTCAATGTGCTTACGTTTGGGAGCCATTTAAAATTTGTTTGTGTCAACAAAAAGTTTACGGGTTTTTATTTATTTTATTTTTTTTGTCAACGAAAATTGTTCAGAAAGTGTCAACCCACAACATCAACGTTGCCTTTAGCACATGTTCAAAAGCTGTGTGATTTTTTTACGTTTTTTCTTTTGTAATATCTGTGATATTTTTTGTGTGACAGATCATTTGCATTTACATTATTTCTTATGGGAACATTTGTAGTGCAATACAAGTTTACGCCTTAAGAACTTGCCTCCTGAACAAATTAAATGCATATGCCGAGGTTCTGCTGTATTACGTTATTATTCAGTTAAGTTTTGCCACAGTGACTCCAAAATAGATAATAAAAAAAATTATTATTCGTTTTTAATTTACATACACAGCACGTTTCCATTAGAGATGGCAAAACATTGCTGTTCCTCTATAATCCTACAGGGGGTGCACTCATGGTCAGGCAGCACAGTGGCAAATTATTTGCTGGGGTTTTTTTGTTGTTGTTTGTTTGTTTAGAATTGTAACAATACAAATTGAATCAGCACCTGGGTATTATTATTTTATTTTTAGGATGATTGTTGAGCACAATTTTCAGTTTACTACTTTTATATGTAGTTTGTAAATTATATAAATATAATAAATAATAAATATTTAATAATAAATATAAAACAGTTGATTACATTTTTTCCCGTTTAAAATAAAGCAGAAGTATCTGAGCATGAGCTCTCCCTCATACTGATTAACTCGACCTATTAACCCAATTACTCAGCACTGCTTATGTAATAACTTGTTTTTACTTTCGTCCCTTAAACATTTTCCAAGTGTATGAATGATCCATTTTTAGAATGTAAAACCAGTTAAATGCATTTTTTATTATGCAGTCATGAAAACAGAAGTGTGAACACAAGAAACAAAAATGTCACTATTCATTTAATAAAATAAATAAATACATAAATAAATAAATAAACAAACATTCTAGCACTAAAACTATTTTTGGAATAATACAAACAAAACAAATGCTACATTTTGTATAGAACACTTTTTTAAAAGGAAAAAATATATATATGCTTTTTTTGGCCACCATTTGTCAAGAAGAAATTTTAAAAGCATTACAAGCATCTGCTCTTTATTGGATTGAGATCTAAAGAATTTGGAGGCGGAGTCAACACCTCAAACGCAAACTTATGTTCCCACATACACACAGACACAGACACAGACACACACCAGTGATCTGTGTTCGCCCATGACCCTGTCCCCAGATCCTTGGAGCACTTTGGGTCTCCTGACCCCTACAGAACCAGAAACATCTCTCACAGTTTTGCTCTTGTTCTGATCCAGTCATCACTCAATCACTTACACTCACCTATTTTCTTCTGCTTTCAACAGATCAACTTCACTAAGGCTGAATGTTCAGTTGTTGCCACCCACTTATACAAAAATCTTGACACCCCATGTCTCTCATTTCTTTATAATTTTGCTTCCAACGCTCGAGTCTTAATGGAATAGTTCCCCAGGCTTCCTGAAGGACGTTTTTCTCTCTCAGTACCTGTACCTGAGCAATCTCAGATAGATGTTATTTTTGTTTATTAAGCAACACAATGACCTCAAATCATTTAAGATCGTGCGACTTAAGGCTTTAACAGCTCCAAGATCTAGAGGGAGTAGAAGGCGATGTAGATAGAAGGAAGACTGGATTGGAAAGTTACCTTAAAAGGACTGGGAAGCTGAAGAGAGAGGGAGATAGATATACACTATATGGACTAAGGTATTAGTCAAAACATGTTAATTATTGAATTCTGGTGTCCCCTTATCCCCTGTGAAGGACAATCAATGCTTTAGCACACCAAGACATCTTGGACAATGCTATGCTTCCAACTTTGTGGCAATAGTTTGTTGAAGACTCTTTTCTATTCCACCAGCCCTACACAAAGCAAAGGAATATAAATACATGGTTTGATAAGTTTGGTGAGGAAAAACTCGACCAGCCCTAACACAAACCCCTGACCTTAGCCACATTGAATACCTTTGGGATGAACTGGAACAGAGATGTGAGCCAGGCCTTCTCGTCCAACATCAGTGCCCGACCTCATAAACGCTCAACAGAATAAATGGGCGCCAATTCTTACAGAAACACTCCAAAATCTTATGGACAGCCTTTCTCCCAAGAAGAGCGGGAGCTGTTATAACCGCAAAAGGATGCAATAGATGGTGGTGATGCAACCTACAGAACTGAAAAAGATGCTGTGTGGTACTGAAAGGGAAACGTGTCGAGAAGAAAGAAAGAGTGCGTGGAAGTGTCGAACAAGAGAGTTGAGATAAAGAGTTTAAGATAAGACAGAATCAGGAAAGGAAGCATTGCATTAGTCAGGCTGGTGTGGGAAGTCGGCTGTAAAGAGGCTGGGAAGGAGACTTACAGTTGGCGGTAATCCAACCGCCATTAAACAAAAAAAAAAAAGAAAGAAAAAAGAAGACGAGGTGCAGAATGTAGATAAGAGATGATCAGACCGGTGATTAGTGATACAGTAAGTCCCAAACATACAAACGAGTTCCGCTCCGAGACCTCGTTCGTAAGTCAAATTTGTTCGCAAGTCCAACAAACAATATCCAAGTATGAGGTTACGAACACGGTATAAAACTGACACGTTCCATGATCTCATCCTCGTTCTTTAGAATCGTCACGAACGTTGTCTGCAATCATTTCACCTCGCTCCATTCAATCAATTTATAATGTTTTTTCACATTTGCCTCCATCGTTATTGTTCGGTGCTTCTTTACCCAATATTGTTCAGTACCAGCTTTTACGCTCGCTTCCGGACATCCTGGGATACACGCACGTGACGATGTTCGGCAAACATGCGATATAACTCGAATGCGCGTTCTCATCTTCGAAAGTTCTTAACTCGAACGTTCGTATGTAGGGGACTTCCTGACTTCCTGTACTCCTGATGCTGAACGCTGGACCAGACGAGAGGGGAAACGAGGTCGATGCTGACGCTGTTACGTAAAGCCAAGCAACTTTTTGTAGACTGATCAAGCAGTTCATGAAGAAGGAGATGGTTCAAGACTTGTGCACGGTACTGCGTGTGATGTTATGAGCTTAGTAAAAGACATAATGTTGGTATGAATCCAGGGCAAAGGCAGAAGATCCACCAGCTTCACTGCACCTCCTCCATCCTCATGAGATTGTCCAGCTGTTGTACATTTATACTCTCCCATCAGACATAGAAACAGACTGTTATATCTTTCTCTAAGCCAAAAATAAAGCAGTAAGAAAGCTGTGTGTGTGTGTGTGTGTGTGTGTGTGTGTGTGTGCGCGCGCGCGCGCTTAGGTAACGCTTGCCAGACAAATGTCACTATCACTCCTCCTCTTTCTTCTGCTCAAAAACACACATCTGCACCACTCCCAGACACATCACACCCCATTACCAAGCATAATAATGACATCCCGGACTCAGGGTACTCACCCAGCTCACCCCAGCCGTGAAACAGCATCACACTCGGGCTGTGCTAAGCGCCGCTCCGGCTAGCCCTGGCTCAGAACGCGCTGTGACATAAACACAGTCCCTGACCTACTTTTCTGCTTCCGTCGGGCCACTAACCTACATTTTTCACCCAATCGCGTATCCGGAAGCCCGCGTGCACCGCCGCGCACCAATCATAACGCGGCTTGCGAACCGCGAGCGTATGATTGACGCGCGTCTTGGCCAATCCGGGCCAACAAGGGCTGGACCTGACGGTTAAAAAGACATGGCTGATGTCTTGGTTCCAGCAAACAGTAGCAGCAGTTACAGGAAAAGCAAAACAAAACAGAAACAGACAGAAAGAGATGTTTGAAATATATAACATTTCGTTTAGATTATCATGTATATAGCTATAGATGTAGGTATGAAGTCTAACTGTTATAAAATGTCATAAAAGGGATAGTCAAAGAAATGAGCCTTAGGCAAACACACACAGAAAGGAAAAGGAAATTAAACATTAATCTTACTTATACACACTGAAGTAGCTCGTCATTGAAAAGAGTTTGTAGAAAGAGTTAAAAGGTTAAAGTTAAAAATAATCTGATGATCTTTAATGTAATCAGTGATATTATTATTATTATTATTATTTCAGGTTAAGGTCTCTGTGTCTTTCTGTACGGCAGAACTCTCTGTCTAACTTATTAATACACACAAATCACATTCTGTAAGCTTTATTACGTTGTACTTCTTTTGTCGCCAGCCAAATACACCCCCTGTTCGGTAATCGGAGAGTAAATCAGACATGAGAATAAAATCTAATAGAAAGTATTATCAGATAAAGATGAAATTTTGTCTTAAAACGACTCCAGCGTGTTAAAATTCACTTACACCACTTCAGCGCTGTTATTTCAGCCAAAATGAAAATATAAAAGGTGGCACGGTGGTGTAGTGGTTAGCACTGTCGCCTTGCACCTCTAGGGTCCGGGTTCAATTCCTGACCAGGCTCAATTTCCGTCTGTGAGTTCTCCAGGGAGCATGTTCGCCCAGTGCTTGGTGGGTTCCCTCCCACAGTCCAAAGACATGTAGGTTAGGTTAATTGACATTCTCAACCCTCTCTTATCACATCATCTGGACACCGTTTCCATACTTCACCCATTACTGTCAGCTCCTTATAGTTACACGTAGGGTTGAAAACCTGTTGAAAAATCCCCCTGTATCTATTTTACCATGCTGCATGTTAAACTGTTCACACAGAAACCCTGAGGGGGTGTAAACTTTTGCTCTGAGTGTATGTTTCGCTGGAATGTTTAATCTTTAATAGATGTGATAAGGCCTGATCTGTGGTTTGGGGTCATCAGATGATTGCACCCTGTGTGCACTTCCTGTACGGTTATGCAATACAGGAGGTCTGCAAGTCATGGATGTGTAGAATAACACATACAGATTTGTACATAAAATATAACGCCACATTGACTGTTATGTAACGTTTGCATATTTACATGTAAACCTGTCTGTCTTGAAAGGGCTGAAACGTTACTGGTGATTTTCTATGGGAGTTGGAAATGAAGGAAAAGTTCTGGAAATAAACCCCATGAAGGTAATAAACAAGTAATTATTCACCAAATTGTTCTTTACGACTAATAAGTTGTTGCTGTTTTTTTGTGCGTTTCTTTTCCGCTTCTTTTGTTTAGTGCCATTGTGCATATGACTAAGATCGTTTTTAACAAAGACTTTAACTTCACAATTCGATCTTGAGCTCCTGTGTGTGTAACATTTCACACATTCGCTCACACATGCTCATGTGGGTATCTGGTTTTCCTCCTACATCTTCCAAAAATATAACAGTAGGTGGACTGGATATAATAAACTGCCTCAGGTGTGGATTTAACGGAAATGCATTATATTTATAAAGTTTCTTTACAAATCTCTGGATATAGATATAGATCTATACAGCAGATGAATCCCGAATAAGCAAGAGGTGATTGTAGTAAGGAAAAGCTCAGTTAGGCGATGTAAAGAAGAAGAAACCAGACTCAAAGGGGAACTTGTCCTCTTCTGGGTGACACCAGATAGCATGATTATATATAATTAGCTTCTATAAATGTATACTGTAGGGTCCAGCGGTGCTTCGTGCTGAATGAGCTGGCTGTTTCTGTCTGGCACCTCGCACCAGGGTGTTCCTGGGATAAACTCCACAAACTTGCATTTGCATTTATTTGCATTTCAAATGGTTAAAAAGATTAGATTCTATGTTAGAAAATGTAAAACAAAAATGTAGGTTTGTGTCTCTCCATTTCATTGGATAAAAAAGACAAACATTAAAAAACAAATATGATATATAATATATGGTGGCACAGTGGCACAGTGGTTAGTACTGTGACTGCGCACCTCCAGGGACGAGGGTTCAATTCCCACCTCGGGGTCTGTGTATGTGGAGTTTTCCCCATGCTTGATGGGTTTTCTCCGGCTACTCCGGTTTCCTCCCACACAGTGTGTGTGTGTGTGCGCAAGTGTGTGTGCCTGCGATGGATTGGCACTGTGTCCAGGGTCTACCCCACCTCACCCCACCTCACCCCACCTCACGCCCCCTGCGACTCTGTATACAGGATTAAGCAGTATAGTAATACTGACTCAGTTTATAATGCTTGCATCTTGCATTTGTTTAATAAAGTTTATAACAAACAACCTCAAGCAGGAGTATTTTTTACATTTTATAACAAGAATAACAATTCCAAAATTGAAAGAATAAAAGTATAAAATGCAAGATTCAGGTGCAAAACTTTTAATTATACATTAACTATGAGAACAATAAAAACAGTATAATAAAAATTTCTATAGAAGATATACAGTATAAGCAAACACGAATAACTCAGAAATAACTCAACAAAAAACAAATAAACAAACAAATAACTAAACGAATAGAGAAAATAAACGGACTAAATGGCACTCTAGCAACTGTATCATCGTCACTGGGTATTTGCGTCATGCATCAGCCGCTTACGTCATAATTCCGCGCCGCTTGTCACCTGACTAGGGAAGATGCTAGCGGTTTCTTTCCAAAACATTTACGGAACTTGATGGGTTTTAGGGTTAAATAAGAGTTTTATGTGATTTGTTCAGTAGCAGACGTGTTTATGGATTTAAAATGCCTCCAGTGAGGTTTATTATACGGAACTAAATAACGCTAATAATGAAATATAGCGAGCTAATGCTAGGTAGTTAGCGTGTTTGTGTTTTGTAAAAAGAGTAAACAGCTTTACATATTTACGGTAAGTCAGTGTTTTATTCGTTCTGTCTTGGTAGGTTATTTACTTGAAATTATTTATCTATAATAGTAACTAGAAACTGAAGTTAGAGTGTAAAACACTCAGACTGCAGTCTGAAGTTGTTTACATTAAAGCAGGTATAATAAACTCTTAATGAAAGTGAAGGTGCATGAACCAGTCCCAGGTCAGTGTTAATGAATCAGTTCAGATTTCATTTTGTTGCAGTAGACGATGGGAGCTGAACAGAGCGGTGATGCTGAGCACAAGCATTCAGACCACAGTGTCTCAGGTGCGCGTCCACATGAACTCTCACAGGTCACACCTACTTAATGATTGTCTTGTCCTGTAAATGTCCTGTGTTCCTCGTAGTCGCTCCCTCGCCAGCGAAGCACCGAGCGAAAATGGACGACATCGTGGTCGTCACTCAAGGAACGCAGTCTTTACGGAACATCCACAACGACCCCGACGTCATCAAGCTGCAGGAGATCCCAACCTTTCAGCCCCTGCTAAAAGGTAAGCGTGTGTTTCCTCCTTCATCTCTTTTTCCGTCTCTGACTCCCTCTTGCTCTCTCACTTCTGCTCTCTATTTCCTACTTTTACTCTCACATTCTTTCTTATGACCTCTCGCTTTCTCCCTCTCTGCCTCTTCCTCTTTCACCACCCCATAAGCCTTAAATAAATACAGGTCATCCCTGACTTAAGAACCAGTTCCGTTCCCGGAGCATGTTTGTAAGTCAGATTTGTTCTCAAGTCCGACAAAGTGAGTCTTTGACATGAATAAACAATATAAAGCATACCAATCCACTTGACTAAATCTCTGTCTCATTCCCTCACACCACGGCTCTCGCACACATCACAAAGTTTTGTCTTTGTGCCTTTAAATCGCGGGGGGGAATCCTGGACAGCATTTTGTCTCAGAGCTGTTTCCCACTATATTGGACCGTGAACTCTGTATTGTTGAGGATTTTCCGAAATTAAGATTATTCACCTTCAGGACAGATTTACAGGACAGACATTTTTTATCATCATGCTCCCGGACTGATTCATTGAAACCAGTGAGGTCAACTCATTTCTCCCGCATCCCATCCATACACACACATCCCGGACATGCCTATTTGTTATACAATACATGTGAGCTACTTCCGTGAATTGTTTGCATCTATGAATGTTCGTAGAACCACGGTCCGTTCGTATCTGTGGAAATTCGTAACTCAAATGTTCATAAGTCAAGTACTACGTCTATTTTTAACAGTCATTTAATTCTGCAGTTCTCTCTCTCTCTCTCTCTGAATGCTGGGACTGGGTGTAGGTGTCCTGAGTGGACAGACGTCCCCCAGCACGGTGTCCGTGGAGAAGCTGGACTCGGTGCAGGTGTTGCAGCTGTGTGTGCGCTACCAGGAGCACCTGCACCAGTGCGGCGAGGCCGTGGCCTTCGACCAGAACGCTCTCGTCAAGAGGATCAAAGAGGTGAGTCATGAAACCGTTAGAGTCCTCGGTTATAAACACCATCTCCTTCACCAGCCCCTCTCTCTGGCTTTCAAATTCAAAAACAGCTTTATTTGAATAATTTGTAGATAAAATCTGTTAAAGCATCGAATGTTTGGGACTCTGTCTCTCCTTCATATTCACTCTTCCCACCTGTCCAACGTTTCTCTGTTTGTCTCTCTCTCTCTCTCTCTTTCTGTTTCTCAGCTTCTTTCTACTTGTCTCTCTCACTCTGCCTGGGTCTCCATTTCTCTTTCATTTGGTCACACTTTCTCTATCTGTCTGTCTGCCTGTCTTTCTCTCCCTATCTTTGCGCTTCTCTGTCTCTCTTTCACTTTATTATTCTGTCACAGTCTGTCTCTCTCTTTTGCCTGTTTGCCTTTCTTTCTCTCTCACAATCTCAATCCATCTCTCCCTGCATCTCCTCTCCTTTCTGTCTGTGTTCCCCTCTTCATCTCTCTCTCTCTCCGTTGCTATAGAGACGATAACATAACAGATCGAGTGCATTAAGACAAACCTGTGAATGAGGTTTGAGCCAGAGCTGCTTTCTGAAGGAAAAAAAAAAGCATTCTGAAAAATCAGATATGAGATTTTAACATTTTAATGTTAGAAGTCATTTTAAAGTGTGTGTGTTGCAGATGGACTTGTCAGTGGAGGCGCTCTTCAGTATCATGCAGGACCGGCAGAAGCGCTACGCTAAATACGCAGAGCAGATCCAGAAGGTGAACGAGATGTCGATGATCCTGCGGCGGATTCAGATGGGCATCGACCAGACCGTGCCTCTGATGGAGCGCCTCAACAACCTTCTGCCCGAGAGCGAGCGCCTCGAGCCGTTCAGCATGAAGACTGAGTAGAGAGCGACAGAGACTGAACATACGCAGCTCAGCGTTATTAAATCCCCGTGTAAATACAACCCTCGTGAACTTTACAGATATTTACAGATATATCGGTGTGGCCTCAGAGCGCCTCTAAAAGGCATGTCGCCATATTTTGCACTCACTGATCTGATGTTACTCATCCACAGCTGTCATGTTTTTTTTGACACCTTCACACATCAGCGCTGGCTTCTCTGCAGCTCGTGATGTCTTGAACGCGAACCGTGTTACTGATTGCGCTTCAGATTCTTTTAGGGATGAGATGAACTTATTAAAGGAAGTGGAAATAAAAGCACAGTTTGATGTTTGTGTTTAAACCTCCCCTGCATGTCCGTGTCTGTGCATACGGCTGAACGTTATTCACACAAATACACCATAAAGACACATTTTCCTCCTCACACACTGACTTTGTCTTCCTTTAAACCGATAGTCGCGAGATTAGGTGCTGAGTGTAGGAATGATATTCATGTGGGCTGATTATAATAATATAATAATTATAATGTTGAATTTTATAATATATATCTTCGTCTTCTCACATCCGTTAATATCCAGCAGTTACCTGATATCTGTTTTGTTACAGCTCTAAACAAACTTGGCAAATAATCCTCAAACTCCTTCCATACAGGATGCTGTGCTGCATGTCTACGCGTGAATAGTTTACAGCACCACCTGCAGGATTACAGAGGAAATGCAGTTTTTACCACACCAAATGCAAAAATATATAACTTGTGTACAATAAAAGGGGGGGGGGGGGGGGGATTTCTGGTGTCAGTGTGTCGATACGTGAAAAACAATGGAGCTCAAAAGAGGATTTATGTATTTATTATCCTTATCATCGAGGATGACAATGTTAAAAGGACACAAAATCTAAAATTTTAATTTAATCAAGAAATCCTTAGTGATATATAGGCTAGTAATTTGTAAAAAAAACTCCGTACATCTTTAATCAATTTTATTAATAATCAACAGTTTTAATAGTATATTTTATAATGGTATCAGTTTTTTTGTTTTAATAAATATTGAATATTTAATGTCCGTACTGTGAAATTTCCACAGCAGCACCGACAGGCATCAGGTGCTTATGTCACCATGGTAACGCACGGCGGAAGTGACGTCTGCGCTGGTGACTTCTCACCCTTGCACCCTGTGAAGTACACTTCGCAACGGAACGCAGCCGGAGTATTGATCCCGGGCAGTTCGCACTCCGGGACAGTAGGTGGTAGCAGAGAGCTCAGCGTTCCCTCGCCACTCGGCGCAGATAAACAGCTGTCGCTGCAGACACGCTAATGTTTAAACCCGCGGCTGAAATGTCGGAGCGGTGTGTGGAGTGTGTGGGGATCTGAGTGTCACACTGTGGGAGCGCGGCCGCGCGTGTGTGTGTGTGAGCCATGAGGCGTCTCGGGTCCGTGCAGCAGAAGATCCCGTGTGTGTTTCTCACCGAGGTGAGAGAAGAAGAAGCTTCCAGAAAGCGGGATGGCCAGGTGAGCAGACAGGAGCGCGCGCCTCGTCCCAAGCCGCGCGCGCGAGTCCACTCGGTATGAGATAAAGCAGCGCGCTCCCCCCATTGAGGGCGCTGCGGATTGGGACACAGCCACGCCCAGACTCTGTGTGATTATTAGCCCTTATTGTTTATTAATGGTTTCATGGACATCATTCACTTTTTATATTCATAGTTTCACTTTTAAATAGCAAACATCTGTATACGCAGATACACAGTGTTTAATCATTTATTCAGTTTACTTCTCAAATGGTTTATGAACTCAAATATTAAAAGTGTATTATGTACAGTTATTATTATTATTATTATTATTATTATTATTATTATTATTATTATTAACATAATTTTATGTTTCCATCAGTCTGTCTGTCTTCAATGTTTCCTTCCTTTAACTATCTTCTCTCAATTTACATTCCTCCCTTCCTTCAATATTCCTTTCTTCTTTCCTTCCTTTGAGTAATTTTAGGACCCTAAGTTATTTGGGACAGGGCCCGAGCCCCCTCTCTCATAGCTATTGAATGAATTTCAGATCTCATGATATCATCTGATCTCGCTTTCCTGTTTTCAGAATTTTCAGGTGGTTGCTACGGAAACAGTGAATCCCGTGGCTCTCCAGTCAGACGTCCACCATGCACTCGCCACCGAGAAGCTGGACGGCACGTGCTGCTACGTCACGCCATACAGAGGTGGTGCACATCTGCATGCTTTTCGTTTTTTTTAAGACCACGTAGGATATCTTACCTCGCCGCTTTGATTTGCGTTTCAGGAGAAGTGTACCTCTGGGCTCGTCTGGATCGGAAACCCACCAAGCAGGCGGACAAGAGGTTCAAGAAATATCAATACTCTCAGAAGACCTGTAAAGGTATTTATTTTTTTAACAAACCCTCCATCACTGGGTTTGTTGAGTGTTACGGTTGGGCCGTGAAGGACGTCTATTTCACGAGCTGTTTTCTCTAACTCCAGGTTTCACGTGGAACGTGGAAGAAGATTTCCGAACCGTGCCTGAATCCTGGATTCCCGCCCGTCGAGTTCAGTATGAGAGCGGACACCCGGTACCCGATGAACACGGACACATCCCGGGTAAATGTTGTTTTGTACAAGACCGACCTCGTGTCCTCCTAAAGCTCTGTGTAAATCATTGGTGACTTTATAAATCAGAGACAAATTAATTCTTCAGTTTTTTTTAAATGTGGTTTGGATTTACATTGAAAGTAATTACGGGAACCAAAAAACTAAATAGAAAGGAGAAAAAAGGGTGTAGAGCTGAAAACATCGTCAGACTGGGCGCAATTTTTGACTGGTAATAATTATAATGGATTCTTATATGCATACATAATTACCCTAAAAACATTTTGTCTGTCACATCCAGCTCTTGTTTATTTCATTTCGTCTGACCAGACCTGCAGAACTCCTGGCAATTCGCAGCTAATGGTAGCACACGGGCGTCAGTATCTGCACGCGGGCGGAGCCGCGAGTAACATTTGAGTAACGCGACTCGAGGCCCAAACTGACAAACGATAGGTTTGCAAGTCTGGAGAGTTTGATGTTTAATTGTAATTGCACACTCATAAAAGCTGCTATTATACAGTGTATAAAAACAAACGTGCAACACAAAAGAATTAAATTATAGGCGGAGCTAGGAACAAAGCTTCACATGAAAGTCGTTTACTGGTTTCAGTGACACACCTATATCATTTCATTTATTATTATTATTATTATTATATATTATTTTCTTATATTATTTGTACACAAACCTTTAATGTCAAAACATTTTAAGTCTATAATTATAGATCTAGTGGGCGGGGCTAATCTTCACTGACTATTGTGTTCAACTTAATCAGAAATGTCCCTATATGTTTCACAATATTGAGACCGATATACAGTGTTTTTATTGTGAAGGCTGGGTTCCAGTGGACGCGTCTAACAAGCAGTACTGCTGGCACGCATCTGTGGTCGATCACGACGCCCGAGAGGCTCTCGTTCTAAGGCCCAGCGGTGAGGATGAAGACTCGCTGGAAATCGTCAGTGTTCCTTTGAGCGAGTTGATGGAACAAACGCTGGAGCTCATCGGGACCAACGTGAACGGGAACCCGTACGGTGAGGGACACCGCCGCATCGCCTGTAATGTCAACTCCTGTCATGCTTTTTCTTCATTTTTAACATTTAGTTGTACATTTTTCGAGTAAGCACCAAGGCTACAAAATGTATGATTTGATACCAGGATGATACTTTCTCACAATACACGTTCTAAGACAGATTTCTGAGGTGGATCTTAAATATAACAAAGGTTTTGATTTTTAATATATTAGGACATTTAAATTGTTCTATAGTGTTTTTGTTTTTATTCAGTGTTTAAACAGTTTGTATTGTAGACATTAAATGTAAAAAGTAGTATAAAAATATGTTCAAAGTGTATTGTTATTGTACTTCAGTACATACTTCATCTTTCTGTACTTTACTTGAGTGGTTTTATTAAAGACTACTTTTTACTTTTACTCCACTTAAAATACAGCAAACATCTGTACTTGTACTACAGTTTTGCATGGTCTTGCATTACATAGCCACAGTGGTGTGCAGTATTTGTAGTGAGAATTTTGTAAACTGTTGACTATTATGTGTAACTGGTTTTAATCCCAGGCTTGGGCAGTAAGAAGAATCCGCTCCACGTCCTGGTGCCGCACGGGATCCTGCGCGTCCGGAACGCTCCTGCGGTGGAGTATCATCAGCTTCGCTCTTGGTTTCTGGAAAGCGACGAGGGCCGAGTGGAGGGAATAGTGTGGCACTGTAAGGACGGTGCGCTCGTCAAGGTAACGTCTTCCATCATAGCCTCTTATTGTTTTTGTTTATTAGCACGGATGTTGTTATAAGTGGAAGGGATCTCCAGCATCAGTGCTTCGTGTAAAGTCTGAAAAAGTAATCATCAGTGACCTCAAGCTTGACGATAGTCATGTGAAAACACACCAGCAAGTCTACCTCTGAATGGGTTAACATTTAGAGCTTATTGAGCTGAATTTTCGCCGCTTTTGATATTTTGATATACTCCTCCTGGGGGATTTATACGATCGCCAACAAACCGGGCCGATGTGATCTCAATACATCGAGGATGCAAAATTGCAGAGGGATTTTTAATATCTCAAACGGGTCAGCAGTGACGACGCCTTAATACCTTTATGTTTGACGTTATATTGGTTGACACCATAGTATGATGCTTTTTCTTCCATTATCTGGAGCTTTTTGGGAGGGGGGGGGGGTCCAAACATAAAATTCCCCTTTTTCTAAAATTGTCATAATGTTTCACACACTGTCTTTCTGATGTACCTGGGTATCGATGGTGCAGGGTGCTTGGGCCCGCTCATTGTTGCTTGCAACTATATTTACTTTTATGTTTGAAATCATCGAAAAATAATAATATTAAGCAATCTTTTAAGTGTGACAAATACACAAACAAAACAGAACTTCTTTTCAGCTCTCAGTTTGTGCCTACACTTTATATATGTGGAACACACTCGCTGTGGCTCACTCCTGATACGTTACTTCTCGTTGCAGGTTCATCGGCATCACTTGGGCCTGAAGTGGCCGGTTGGCGATCCCTTCTTAAACTCCCGGCCGGTGGTGGTTCACGTGGACCGGCTCCTGTTAGATCCAGATGCTCCACCTGAATCGCGGAGGAACCTGTTCGCTGCTCTGTCCGTCCTCACCGGACGCCGTTTCAGCTCCGCCAGAGATATCCGGCTCGAAGCGTGATCGATTACACTACATTCCTCTTCTTCTGTTTAAGAACAACATTCATCTGAGTGTTCGCTCTAAAAAAAAACCTCCACTCGTGTCTGTACTGTAGCACTTAATCACAATCCTGATGATGAGACTAAAATGATGGACGGACTTACTCTCGATTTTATGAGAGGGAGTTGATGTAAATGTGATTTATTTAGCCAGAAGTGTACACACCATACACAACGCTGTCATAATAAACGTGCTTAACGGTTTGAACATACGTTTGTCACTTTTAAAAAGAAAAAAGATTGAATCACCATTGAGGCAGTGAAGACTGTCACGACACAAAAATATCACGTTCTTTTCAGCATCTTTTCAAAACACTTACTATACACGGTTCATAAATATACTTTGTACACTATACACAGTATATGCTGCTAAAATAGTCTCGGTTTGACGAACACACCTTGTACAGTATGTGGGCACACGTTCAAGTCAAACCGGGACTAAGTTTTCCCTTCATTTATTTAAGCAGCGTCTGACAGAACTATATAACCCACCGCTCCGGTTCGGTCCGGTCTTACCAGAGCTCATGGAAACCTCCACATCGCCAGCTCTTGAGTGTGTGTGTGTGTGTGTGTGTGTTAACTTAGCGACCCGTTAGTTGGGATGTCCACTTCTACACCGAAGCGCTCAGACAGTTTTTTCAGCTGCTCCTCCAGGATGATGTTCTTCTTCACCTCTACGTTATAATTGAACTTTAGATCTTCGAGCTCCTCGAAGAACGTCGGGTCGAAGTTGGACAGCTCTTTGGTCATCCTTCTGATCTCGTCCTTAAGATAAGAAGAGCAGATAGTTACAGGAGGCTGAGCGATAAAATCAGGGCCATGATCTCAGCGATTGACCAAATATCTTAATGGTAAATCGTTCAGTAACAAGCCCGAAATTTCATCCTAAAAAAAAAAAACGAGGAAGCTTTTGGATAAATTACCCAAAGCAATTTGGACACCTGGAAATATTTAAAAAAGTAAACATACCTGCAGCTGGCTCTTCTCAGCACTCGATGCCTCGATTTGTGCCTGGAGTTCTTTGTATCCTAGACAGAGATCACACAGGGATGTTAGGAATGATGTAATATGTCATATCACAGATAACTGCTGAAGGGCGTATAAGGTTTTTTGGGTCCCTCTGTATTTTACAGTAAAGCTTTTTTTAAATGACATTTTAAAAAGAAGATTTTACAATTTTTTTTATTAAATTGATTTTACAGCAGTTTTTACTGTTTTAAAGAAGGTACATAAAAATGAACATGGAAATTCTTCATTTAACTATGATGACATCATAATGTTCTAATACTTCAGAAAAGCCCAATGTGACAATTTATCACAATGTCGATTTTATTCGGTTGTATCACGCAACCCACATTCACACCCAGTCACAGAAACACTTTCAGCAACACCACGCATCTGATAACGTGACGTCGTCTTAAACTAAACTGTCTCCTTAGTAATCGCTTCTAAGTCGTTTTGAATCGCCTCTGAACCATCCGTGTTGTTCTGCTCACGGCTAATGATTAGCTACAAAGCTAACTCGCTTATAGCGCAAGGCTGAATTAAAATAAAATCCCTGATCAACCCCTAACCCCTGATCAAGGGCACTATTTGGTGTGTGGAAAAAGGGATTGTACACCCTACATAGTGCACTAGCTTTCCTTTTAACGCTATTTGGGATTCGACCCTGGAACAGTTAGGAATCTTCTGAGATCTACAGGACTGTCCACAACCTGCACATGCAATGACTTAAAATGATTTAAAACCACTTTCACCTCTGCCTGTTTAAATCTTTAGATGTAAAGACTTTTTTTTTATTGAAGTTTCAGTTTTAGTGCCTGTGTTTTTATATTGTTCTTATAAAAACTGGTCGATCTTACCTGGTCCGTCCACGTGGGATCCGAACTGATCTTCATATTTCTGAATCCTCTCAATCAGACGAAGCTTCTCCTTCTCCAGCTGGTGGTTCGCCAACCTTGAACAATGAATGTCACACTTAGCGACATTGACGCGTTTGCTGACGTCTATATTACTTTCACCGGTCCCTCATAACATTAGAAGGTTGTGAGTTTAAAGCCAGATTAAAAAATATGATAAGATACCTTACGGACTTAAACTCCTTAGCGAGATCATCACTGGGAAGATTTTTCAGAAGCTCCACCTAGACAAAAGAGCGACAGAGAGAGAGAGAGTTGACGAACCAGTATGAGCACGGAGATCGAACTCGAGCATGCGGTAACGTTCGTGTGAACCCACTTGTTCCTTCAGCTGTGTGACGGTTTGCCGTGATGTCTGCTCTCTCTCACGGGATTCTGCGAGCTGCACTTTGAGCTCTGAGAGACTCGTGTTCTTCTTGGAGAGTTCGTCCTCGAGCGCTTTCATTTTATTTTCAAACAACCTTGCAGAAAAAGATTTCAAATGAACGACAAATAAATAATGTTATTTATGTGTTTGTGAATAATACAAGTAGCTGGTTTTGTACCTCGCCACGACTTTGGATTTCCAGGCCTTGCTGTCGGCGCCGTCTATAGCCGGACCCTTCGACTGAGCCAGCAGGAGCTTCTGGTTGGCGTCTTCGAGCTCCAGCTTCAGCTTTTCATTTCTTACCTCCAGACTGCTCTTCTCTACTCGCAGCTTCTCCACAGCCTCCGATTCCTGCATCAGAACATGTGACCCTCTGTTAATCTCTAGTCGTTCAACAAACCTGAGGGGTGTTTAATGAAACTTTAATACTCCTCATTATGTAAATGTCTGGTGGTCTGAGAAAACGCATCACATGTGGCTGAACTCCGAAAGCCAGAATCAATGAGATAAAAACGAGAAAAAGAATCAGGTTTTGTCCAAAATAGATTTGTCTTCTAAAACGCTTTGATGCATCAACATCAGCAAGTAAATAAAAACATTTTACCCTAATTTAGTTTAAATATACTGTACTTAAAGATCTTAATATCTGACTTGTATCAGATTGTATCTTAATATCTAATTCAGTGTGTGGGTTTAAATCTCGCCTCGCTTCTTTTATCAGCTTTTTCTCAGGAATATCCACATTTTCTCCCTCATTTAATCTTGGCTGATTCCGTCATTACGGCACTCCCTCATCAAGACTACAACTACCGACCGTGGAGGGCGAAGGTTAACACGCGTTTCCTTCGAGAAATGAACTGTGGTTTTCAAACTGTTTGCTCACACGCCGTCAGGAGAGGCGTCACACACTCGGAGGATGGCGCTATCCGCTCCTTCTGCTTGTGTGAGCTCACAGACTTCCATGATTGGCTAAATGTGAGAACGCTAGAGCTAAAGCGCCTCCCGAGCCACCCGGCTGCAGGAAGCTACGATATCAGTGTGAAAAAGACAATATATTAGCAATCGGCAACCTGTGTAACAAGCCAATTCCACAAATTACAATAACCATGTTACATTTTTTTGCCGGTCCTTGCAGAACTTCTGGCGACTCGCGTCCTACTTGTCTGTTATTTTATTTAATTTTATACAATCTACAGGAAAGTTGTATTTGTCAGGCTCTAAGCTGTTCCCAATTACTAACCAAACACAGGCTGCTATGTTTTAAGTTGACGTATTGCACATGTTGCTTGCCAATAAATACAGTTGTCAATTCATGATATTCCTCTTCTTATAATTTCAATACTTAACTTACATTGTTGATGGATATAGTTTAATAAATAATGCTACATGATAAGGCTTCGAGTAGACCCTGTAATCGGTGATCAGTATCGGCCGATACAGCTTCTAGTGATCGGAAATCGGTGATCAGCCCCAAAAAATCCTGATCGGAGCAGCCCTAGTGTATATAGATACTGTAGTTTGCAGAAGCTCAGAACGATAATTCAGGTCGTCCCCGACTTATGAATGAGTTCAGTTCCGGGAGCACGTTCGTAAGTCGGATTTGTTCTTAAGTCAGACAAAGCGGGTCTTACACGCCTTTCACACAAATATACAATGTAAAGCAAACAAAACCACTTGACTAAATCTGTGTCCATCATGTGGCCAAAAACTGCAACCGCACCTAAAGGAAATGAACCTTACAGTAACAGTGTTGTCTCTGTGCCTTTAAATCGCGAGGGGAATCCCAGACGCCATTTTGTCTCAGAGCCGTTTTCCACTGTATTCGATTGTGAACGCTGTTGAGGATTTTTCCGAAATTAGGATTATTCACCATCCGTAACTTGAACATTCGTATGTCTGTACATTCGTGTGTATAAAACTATATGTAGTATCCTGTAGGCTCGACATGTTATGATTTCTCATCTTAGTGGGACTATAAGACAGGACACAGGGAATGACACACCGCCATGATCCAGTCAGAATAAAATGTCTTTTGTTAGATGATAAATACAGAAGAGGACCACGTCTCAGCTCGGTGCGGTCCTGTCACCTTTCTGATGTCCCTGCGTAGCCGCTCGTTCTCCATCGCTATTTTCTCCATTCCTTTAGCCTGTGACTCGAGTTTGGACGTCAGCTGATTCCTCTCCTTCATCCTGTCGTGTTCAGCCTGAGAAGAAAAAAAAGAAAACAAAACTGCAATTCAGAAACTACACACACATGAACGCAGGAGCGTTGTTCTGGTCCGGCTGTACAGTTTAGGAACCTTGAGTGTCTCGTGGTCACGCTGTAGAGCGGTGAGCTGCTCTTGGATCGCCGCCCCCGAGTTTTTTTTCAGAGTCTCGTTCTCGCGCTGCACCCGCTCCACCACCTTCTTCATCAGTGTGATGGTCTTCTCCAGCTCGGGGACGCTCTTTCCGCTTCGTATGGACTGCGCTGACTGTGAAGAGAAAGAGAGACAGGGAGGATGAGACGGCTGTAATGGCAGTGATATCAGGAACTAAGTTTTGCTCCAAATCATTAAACTGCAGAGGAATAAAACACATCAAGACATGATTTAGAAAGTAAAATTCAACAGACATTTGACTAAAATGAGCAGTTACCCTGCAGATGAAGACACTAAGTTAGGGACCGAAATTAAACGATCTGTAATTCAGGAAATTAAACGATCTGTAATTCTGTTAAGTTACAACGTGTTACTGCTGTTATGATATGATCAATCAGTAGTGTTATTGGTATATATCTTAATATCAAACATACACACACTACCGCACAAAAGTTTGGGATCACTTTCAAACTCAATGGTCGTTCCTGATTTTTATTTCTTTCTACACTGTAAAACAATCCTGAAGGCGTTTATCCAAAACACACAATAATCTCCTCTGGACAGTTGATATGGAGATGTGTATCTGCTACTTCTGCTCTGTGAAGCTTCATAACGGCTCTAATCTGAGGTGCTGGTTGTTAATTGGTGATTTCTAAGGCTGGTGACTTTCAGCCTCATGAAAATGAACTTTCATCATGGAGCTTGATGGGGTTTACAAACGCACTCGAACGCACTGTTCTTGTATTGTACAGAACTGTTCCAGAAAGGCTGACCTCCGTGTCTTAAAATAACAACTGACTGTTGGTGTTGTTACATAATTACATAATTGTGTGCAAGGTTTGAAGAGTTAAAGTATTTGTAAAGCTTTGAAACTGGCATTTACTAATGACAGCTGATTAAGGTCTGAAACCTTGTAAAAATAATCTGAGATTCTGGAACTCTTAGGGTGCCCAAACTTACGGGCACCCTAAAAACCCTTACCTATTTTCTATTTTTGTTCAATTTATGACATAAGAAGTAACTATGCATCAATGTTTGCTGAAAATACTGTGCATTTTTTTTATTTCCAAGAAAAACATCTTTTCAATTAATAAATCGCCAAAATCTGTTATTCATGAAGGGGTGTCTAAACTTTTGCATAAGACTATATATATATGGAAGTGACCGACACGCAAAGACGACACGCATCCCTCGATCGACACGCATCCCAGTTAATAAAAACCAGAAACCCCTAAAACGGTCACGTCTCACCCCACGGACGTTCCCCAGCTTCTTCTCCACCTCTGCTTTCTCCTTTTTCAGAGCGTCGCACATTTCCTTCAGGTCAGACACCTGAGCCTGGGGAGAAATAAAATGGTGTTTAATTTTTAGTCGATCAATTCCTTCTTCCCTTGCAAGATTTTTTTTCCATGACATAATGATGTCCACCAACATGTATACAAATTTTTCAAAACCTCCTAAGTGACCCCTTAAAGAAAACATGACATTACAGAGTGGTTAACGTCCCCGAGCTCCAGAAGTGCAGAACTCTTTCTCTCGTATTCCTCAGTGTAATGTGCAGTACAGAACAATCATACGCCACTTCCTGTTTATTGTTCAATAGATAAAACATTTCTTTTTCTGGATGAAGGCAGGATCTTGGCCGTACCTTGAGACGTGGTAGGTCTTTGTTAGCCTGCTCCAGCTGAAGGCGCAGCTCCAGGTTCTCGCTGGAGAGCTTGAGGTTCCCTTTCTGCAGCTCGTGCTCCCTCGTTGTCGGCGTCCCTGCCGAGCCCCGGCCGGACGTCTGCGCAGGGAGAGACATTTCTGAGCAGCGTGAAATGGAAAACAACAGCGAACAGGTGACACTACAGTACCTGAGTGAGGTTTAGTGCGGACAAACAAAACAAAGTTTGGTAAGTTACAGCAAGGGAGGAGCCAAGCACTGAGCACAAGTGGGAAGACTACGGAGGTACTGTACGATGCCGGCTTGCTATCTTTCTCTCTTTCTTGCTATCTTTTCTTTTAGGGTCAAGTACCTCGTCTTGTCTCTCCTGCTCATTCTCATCTGCTGTAGAAGATTGTGATGCTAACTGTCCCAGCTCACAGTCAGCAACGGGAAGGTGTTTGGCACTTAGTTTCAGGAGAACTTTCTCTTCTTTAGATGTCTCTCCATCCTCCAAAGCATTACTTTTCTCCTGATCAGTCAGCTCAGACTCATCTTTAGGACACGCTGGTTGATTTCCTGCTCCCTCATTTTGCTGATCTTCCTCCTCACATACTTCTTCTTTCAAGGTGACCTGTTTTCCATCTAACAGTAGTAGCTCTGCCTGAGAAGTTACAGACGTCATTTTGGTGATTTCTACTTCCCCTTCGTGGAGCTCGTCCTTTCCTTGCATCACTTCTACTGAATCTTGGCTCTTGGGCGGCGTTTCCAATTCAGGCTTGTTTTCTAAATCTAACTCCTGCCCACTGATGGACGCATTTTCCATTGCTTGATGTCCACCTGCTTCGCATACTGCATCAGTTTCAGTCTGAGTTTCAGTCGTCGTATCTTTGTGATCCCCATCCTGACAGGATCTTTGGTCTTTGCTTGATGTGGAAAGCTGCGCCTTTTCATCTTTGTTGTCATTTGTGACTTCAAAGGTCATAGAGAAATGGGGTTTAGGAGATGAACTGAGCACCTCAGAAGACGAAACCATGGCTTTATCCTTTTAAGCAAATGGAAGGAAGATGAAAATAGTAATAAAGTAGAAGGGAGAAACAGTTAAAGCAAAGAAAAGAGTGGAATCTTTTTCAAAGAATTAGAATGGAGTCTGGATTCATCACCTCCTTATTATTCACTATTAACACTTTGTTTATTCATAAAGAAAGAATCAAAAGTGATTGATTAAGCCTTGTAATTATTTACTGATGTGTGAGCCTTCTCAGGACAGGAAACAAAAAACAGATACGTACTGATGGCCTGGATAGGGGCTCTTTTGCAAGCTGGCTTTCCAGAGAGTGAAGTCTCTCCTCTAGGTAGCGGTTCCTGATGTTCATGTCCTCCATTGCAGCGTCCCGAGGTAACGCCTGATGCTGCCTGGAAAGAAAAAGAAAATCCATGATCCTTTCAGTATTATAATCAATGATGATGCCGAGTAGGTATTTAAAATTCAGGCGTACTTGACGATCTCGATCTGTTGCTCCAGCTCACGGTTTCTCTTCTTCAGCTCCTCGATCTCCTTGTCAGCCTCGAGGGTGGCCCGCGTGCCCACCACCTGATCCGCCGTCACGCCTCGACTCTTCAGCTTCCTCTGCAGGCCCAGCTTCTCCTGTTCCAGCCTGCACAGGTTGTGAGATCGAACTTCACATGAATAAAGGTACTTAAGCTTTTAATTCAAGTGTGCCGTGGCGTGTGGTTTTGTGCTGCGTCTGACCTTCCGTAGAGCTCCTTCAGGGTGGTCAGCTGTTTGGAAAGAGATTCCGTCTCTTTCTCCTTGTCTTTTAAAAGATTACGGAATTTCTCCATCCTCGCCTGCCACTTTTTACCTTCTTCCCACCTCACCAGTTCTTCTTTATTAGGCTGCGAAGACAGACGACCCTCGTTGCAATTATTTATTATTATTATTATTTTTGTTTTTACTTTTTATAAAGAAAAAAAAAAAGAAAAAGTCACCAAGTCAATGAGGTTTATTTGTTTAGTTTGAAACTCCTGTATGTATAGACAGAGCGAGTGCATTAATATAATTACAGGTAGTCCCTGACTTGTGAACAAGATCATTTTAGGGCGCATGTTCGTAAGTTGGATTTGTTCTTAAGTCTGACAAAGTGAGTCTTATACACCTCTGACACAAATATACAATGTAAATCACACCAATCCCAACACTGCCATCATGTGGCCAAAAACCATAAACGTGCCTAAGAAAATTGATCTCACACAATGTAACAGTGTTGTCTCTGTCTTTAAATCATGAAGGGAGTACCGGACACCATTTTATCTCAGAGCTGTTTTCCACTGTATAGGAGTTCCCGAAATTAGGATTACTCACCTTTAGGACAGCTTTACAGGACAGACATTTTCTGTAATTGTGGTCCTGGACTGATTCATGGAAACCGGTGAAAATATTGTATATAATTGTAAATCTTGATATCTCGAGCTCTGCAGTATCTATTTTTTGTACAATATATGTGACCTACTTCCGTGATTTGTTCTGTGAAAATTCAAATGTTCCTAAGTCGGTGACAACCTGTATATCATATTCAAATTCCAATCATCAAACATAACATCCAAATCTGAAGCGCACTTCGATGTAACACACTTTCCAGGGTTTCTTTCTAGACGGTGTTGTACTAGATTTGAATGAATGTAAGTCTTTAAACACACTCACTCACTTCACCGCAAACTCGTCACCTTGCTCACCTTGTCATCCTTCACCACTGTCTTTTTCTCCGCTGGCTCTGACACCGACACGCTCTTCTTGTCCAGTTCTGATTCTAGCCTACGGATCTTCTTCTGTAAAGCCTCTACTGAAGGGCCTTTAACATCACCTTCAGTCTGAACCTACAACATACACACAGTTAAAGTGGTAAATAACTTACTTCTGGCCTCTGATCAGTGTTGTGTCTCTTGCTTGTGTTACTTGTGCTTACCATTGATCATACTATTCTCCATGATGCATTATAAAATGTCAATGGAACAGCCCTTTCCTGGACTAGGTCTTATTTGACTGATCGTTATCAATTTGTAGATGTAAATGGTGACTATTGTACATGTACTCAACTGAAGTTTGGAGTTCCACAAGGTTCCATTTAAGGCCCATTGCCATTTTATCTTTTCTCTGCTGTCTCTGGGCAGCAATATAATAATCCTTGGGCAACATAATTGATAAGCATGGTATTAGTTTCGGTTATTATTCTAATGTGATTAGCACACATTATGTGTTTAATGTGGAAGACATTAAACACTTGATGCTTATTAACTTCCTTCTGACAGAAGTACTATTAGGTCCACAAGCAGCTAGAATGGATGCAAGGATGGCCGTTTTGTTTCGCTTAGTCCAGACTCGAACTGCAAGATATGAGCACATCGTTCCTAGATTGGCTCCCAGTGAAATTTCACATTGATCTTAAAATACTACTATTTACCTATAAGGCACTGAATGGTCTCGCACCTTGGTACACCAGTGAACTACTATTATGTGTTTTATTTAGTTTTATTTAGTGTTTTATGATCCACCACACCAACTTTAATCAAAGGATGCAGGTTGCTTGTTGGTACCTCGTATTATTAAAAACTACAGCTTTTTCTTACAAAGCTGCTTCCAATTCATTTGCAGGCCTTGGACAGTTTCAGGGCTTAAGTCTAGCAGTTTGCTAAAATTTTTGCCTTAGGTAAAGGAGCAGATCTGGGGGACTCATGGATGTAGAGTATTATGATGAACTGGTATGTTTAGATGCTGTCCTCCCCTCTCATTGATCACTCAGGTTTGTTGACGGTGGAGTGACTGGTTGCCTTACTTTCCTCATGTCTGTGTTTCCTTCTTGCTCTTCCTTATAGTTATGCTGTCATAGTTAGTCCTGCCGGAGACCCTGCTTGCACTCTGCACAAAACATACATTCAAGTTATATATTATGTGACTGATAGCATACCTAACTCTTCTCTCTCTCTCTCGGTCAGGCTACACATGACTTGCCAGCAATCCTTGGCTTGTTTCATGGAGGAATCTTCTGCTTGGTATCCGTGGGGTGACTGAGGATGGTTCCACTTGATGATGATGAAGGCGGCCTTGATGCGTTTTTTTTCTGTGATGGCTTGTGACTGAAGTCACTTAATAATTTAGTTCTGAAATTTCCATGAATTCCCAAAAGTTTTTTTTTTTTTTTTACCTGAGTCTTCAACAACAAACATGGACTTAATATTAAGTTAAGCACCTTTCCTGTTATATTGACATACCAGGGAGGGATTTATGGTTATATGATCTGATTTCAACCAGATGAGGATGAGTTCCCTGTCAAGTCTGGTTCCCCACAAGGTTTCTTCCTACTGAATTCTCAGGGAGTTTTTTTTTTTTTCCGGTAAAGTATCTTTGTAACGATGATTTTGTTAAAAGTGCTATATAAATAAAATTTCATTGAACAAAAATAGCAAGATGACACACGGACACTCTAATGACTTGATTCATCTATGAAAGGAGATAACTGGACTTATTTTCATTTACAAGAAAATATGTCTTTACCAGAAAACATCAATTAACCAAAATATTTAGAGTCCCCATTACACTCTTTGTGCTTGTGTTATGTAAGAAACGAATGATTTTTATTATTAGCTGATTATTATAGTTACATCAGCACTGGGAAATATATCAGGATTGACTGGAACCTGCTAATGTGGTGTTAATTTTTTTTTTGTACTGATTTTTATCTTTTCAGTGTTTATTCTTCTATATAAAAAATGTATATATATTCTTAAATCTAAAAAATGTATTTGCTTAATATGTCATCAAACAGTGTAACACTTGTACTGCTGACAGTTAGTGAGCAAACTAATAATGTGATACAGATCATGTAGTAATTCCTCCTTGAATCATAACATAATACCGGACCTCGCCTTTTCTAAACCCAACACAGAAAGAGTTTTATTCATTATATTGTAAATATCTCATGGATTATCTAAATGAATTTATGGTTCTGTATTTGAATTTGACAACAGCGCCCCCTAGTGGTGCTCCTCGTGCATTTCACCAGTGCTGCCCCATGTGTCTGTACTGTACCTGTAGACTGCTGCTGAGTCTCTTCACCTTCTGCTTCAGCTCGTCCAGCTGTTCCTCCAGATCGTCTTTCTCGACCTGCAGTTTGCTCTGGAGCTTCTGGCTCCTCTGGAGTTCACGCCTCAGGCTCTCCATCTCCTGCTTCAGAGAGTTCTCTCGGGCTTTGCATGATTTCACGTTCTCCTTCCAGCTCTGCAGCTCGTCGCTCAGATCCTTCACGCGGGCCTGATGATGATGACGACACACACACACACACACAAGCACACACAGAACAACATATAAAGCATGTAGATGCACAACTCTGATTAACACGAGACTGAAAGAGATAAAGAATATCATGATTTGAATCACACGGTTTTATTATATCGCTTGGTTTTATTTGGGTCTGATCAATTTTTTAAATGTTTTAAAATATGTACTCATGAATATTTAAATGTAATTTTAAGTAAAAACTTAATTTATTCATTCATCCTCTAAACCACTTTATCCTGTATACAGGGTCATGGGGGGTGGGGGGTAGGGTGGAGCCTATCCCAGGAGACATAGGGCTCTTTAACGTAAAGAAATTTTTAAATTGTAAATGACCTCTTGCTGCCACATGCAGTACCTTCACGGCCCACTAGGGGACCTCCGACGACAATTTGAAAACGCTATACTGATCTAGTAATATTATTAAGTACGCTTAGTTCTGTATAAGAATACATATATAAACCAGGACAGTTTTCTAGTCCTTGTGTAGTGATAAAAAAAAAAGAAATTTGGGATTCAGACACAGAAAAGAGTTGCATTTCCACTAGCCTCACTATAAAGAAAGTATTGGCACCCAAGGATTCCTTCCGGCTTATACGACTACTAGAAAAACAATCTCGGTGTGTGTCGTGGCTAAACACACACGCCTTAGAGGGAGACAGTATTAAAAGTTGAACAGAGCAGTACTAGTTTAGTTTTAAAACCAGTTAGTGTTTTTTTTTTTTTTGTAGAAAGTGATTAACACCCTTACTAGTGTGTGTATTCAAGTATCTCTCCTAAGACAACTTCAAAAAAGTTATAAAGTTCATTATAAAATTCATCAAGTTAACGTAATTTACACACTAATACAGATGTTTTTTTTTACACTAGTTATATAATATATATATATAAGCCTGTTGAATAAAGAAAGTAATTAATAAGGGGTTTGTGCTTCCTAATGAAACACGGACACTTTTATGAACCACTGCTACTGATATACAAAACCGATTAAAACACTGATGTTCACTAATCAATCAATGTTTATTCTTTTATATGCTAATAAACCTACATCTGGGCCTCTGCATACTGTACGTGTGTCTGACCTTAAGCTCTTTGGTTTGCTTGTCCACAATCTGCTGAACGTTGAGCTCCTCCTCTTTCTGGGCCGCGTTGGCGATGACCTGCTGCTCGGCCTGAGAAGTCATCTGTGCCCGGAACTCGAGCATGGCTTTGCTCAGCGCCTGCAGAACGATCAGACGTCAGCGCACACGAACAAAAACACAAACAAAAACACAATCACATTGGGACACATACTGTATCAGCAGCTTTGCCGTTTCTCAGAAAAGGAAATCGGTTACGAGTGCTTTACCGAAACCCACCTTGAGCTGCTTCTCTTTGAGGGCCAGCTGGGCCTTCAGACGCTCGACCAGGTTCTTCATGGTGTTGCTCGGCGAGCGGACGTTGGCTTCTTTCTGCGCCTCCAGCTCGGTGCTGAGGTACTGCAGCTCTTTCTCCATCTGCGACAGTTGCGATCTCAGCTCCTCAGATTCCTTAGACACGGCCTTCATCTGCGATGCGTGCCTTTCCTCCAGCCTAAATTTTTTTTAAAAATGGCGAGGAGGAAATCAGCGGGGTTTCTGACACAACACCAGATTCCTGCTTCGCTTTAAAGTCACTTCTGCTTAAATCCAAAACATATGCAGCTACAATTCGACCAGATTTTCACTGACTTCACACACACACACACACACACACACACACACACACACACACACACACACACACACACACACACACACACACACACATCAGACTGTGGAACCTGGCTATAAACTAAATTAAAATCTGACAGGAATTAATTGGAAAGGTTAAACAAAATGAGCTGGTCTCTGATAATCCACTAGAGGGCAGCAATAGAGAAAATTTTTAATTAAATGTATTTTTTGTATAGCGCTGTTAATAATGGTCATTGTTGCAAGAGACATTTACAGAAACGAAAGAAAATTATGAAAATGTGTATGAAATTCGTGGTAAATTATGTAGGAATGAAAAAGATTAGATTGTCCCATAAACTCAGTTACAGGGTAAACAGAGTTTTTTTCTTTTTCTTTTATATTTCTAAACCAATACATATACGCAACAGAGAAAAATGTAGGTGTGGCATGTATGTATGTACAGTATTTATGTGTTTATTTATTTTCTATGCTGATAGAAATCTTCCTAGAAAAGTTCTCAGGACATCTGGTTGAGACTCAAGACTGGGCTCCCACAGGACATTATGAAGCTTGCGCGTGTGAAGATCACATGACAAAAACAACATTTGTTTACAAACAGGAAGCACACAGCTCTGTTTTATGGCTGCGTTCACATTACCAGACTGAAGTGCCTCAGTTTACATTTTTTACTCTGGATTTTTATATATTTTTTAGAGCTGAACACACAAATCTTATGGTTTTCAGGTGGGATCTGAGCCACTTTTGTATGCGGCCCTAGATCTTACACGTACTCATAATGTTGTCGTGCGACTTCGTCATGAGAATGAGGCAGATTTCATGTGATTCTTGCCTCTGCGCATGTGTGCCGCTCGCTGATGTCATCAGGACTTCACAGCAGTGCTAGCGACAGATGCTACAACGGCTAAAGTGAGGCGTCTGGCTTTCTTTCTTCCTTCTTCTGGGCCTCGACACATGCAGATGACTAACTGCTCGCCGTCCTCCAGAGCAAAAACCCCAAGCAGATTTTTCCCCTCCAAAACATCGCATACATTGTTTGAAATGAATGAGTGGTTACACGGATGTTTAAACCAGATGTTGCACGCGTGCCGTTTCAGAGGACAGACACGTCCACATTATACGAGTCTCTTGTAATTATGAATGTGATCCGTCATGACACGCAAAACCGTTCTGACCAAAAAAAGAAATAAAAAAATCTGAATTGAACAACGTGGCTTGTAAGGTGAACGTCGATTGTGAAAGGTTTGCTCCAGTATCCCGATCGAATCTGGTGTAAATAAGTGCGGAACTGTTACATGGTTCCAAACGTCTTGCACACAGAATACAAACAAACAAACCAAAAAAAAAAAAAAACCCTTCCTTTCAAGACCACGCCCACTTCTGGTTTGTGTACGAATACGGACATACTGTAGACACTTGTTACACTGTTACAGATCACATGTGACCAAGAACCTTTTCATTAGCAGGCTAAAAATGTTTTATTTAACTTCCAAAAGGCAAGTCCACTTATGTATCTGCTACTTCTGCTCTGTGAAGCTTCATAACGGCTCTAATCTGAGGTGCTGTTTGTTAATTGGTGATTTCTGAGGCTGGTGACTCTAAATGAACTTCTCTCAATTTACTGCTTGAAAAAAACACAATGTTTTCAAAATCGTACGTATTTGGAGAATTATTTGGAGAATTATTACAAATCATCCGTGACTTACGAACAAGTTCCGTTCTGGGATCGTGTTCGTAAGTCGGATTTGTTCTTAAGTTAGACAAAGTGACACCTTTGACACGAATATACAATGTAAAGTATATCAATCCACTTGACTCCACCTCTGTCCTCTTTCCCCACACTGCCATCATGTGGCCAAAAACCATAACCACACCTAAGAAAATGAATCTCACATGTCAATTGTAACAGTGTTGACTCTGCGCCTTTAAATCGCGAGGGGAGTCCCGGACGCCATTGTGTCTCAGAGCTGTTCTCCACTGTATTGGACTGTGAACTCTGTCTCGTTGACGATTTTCTGAAATAAGGATTATTCACCATCAGGAGCAGCTTAATAGGACGGACATTTTCCATCATTGTGCTCCCAGACTGATTCATTGAGGTTGACTCATTTCTCCCGCACACCGCCCCCCCAACGCACACACATACAATATACCGGACATTTTATGCATTCGCTTACACACTGAAAATATTGTATGTAATTGTAAATATTGGTATCTGGTGCACTGCAGTGTCTATTTTTTATATAATACACTTGAGCTGCTTCCGTGATTTGTTCCCGCGCTCCGTTCGTATCTATGGAAATTAGTAACCCGTATTACACTGTAGACTGTTCATTAGCTCTGTACGTACACTTTCACTCAATTCACACAGGGCATTTACGGAACTCGTTTCTCTAGTCCTCTCGTGTTACCGGGCGTGGCACGGCATCGGTCAGACTCACTTTGCCGTTTGCGCGGCGTGCTCTTTGGCCTGAGAAGCTGCGACGTGTCTCTGTGTCTCCAGCTCGGATCTCAGCACCTTCAGCCTGTGCGTTAGTGATGACAGAGACGTGTCCTGCTCCACCACTATCTGCTCCATTTCAGCCAGACGCTCCATCTGCTTCGTGGTCGGGATGTTCAGGGTGGGTTTCTTCATCAGCTCCTGCAGAAGGGAAACGGAAAGACGGGCCTGTCTTCATAATGTATGCAAATTCCACCGCAGTGTATTGAACTCAGGTGATCTGGGGAATCGAGTTTTGCCTGTACTTTTGCTTTTATTCTCCTTGTATACTGGAGAGAAGCTTTATGTAAATTCTGACCGTATATACCATATATAGCTTAAAAATTTTTATTTTATTTTTTTTAAAGGCATGTGAATCCTCAGGACGGATGGCGTGACCTCACCAGGGTTGTCTGTTTGAAGTGGTCCAGGGACAAGTCTGTGTGAAGGTCCAGCTGCTGGTGCAGGTTCCTCACTTGCTCCTCGTGCTTTTTTACTGCTTCTTCTTGTTCCTGTGAAGTGAGAGAAGGCCAAGCGAACCTCTAATCAAATTTAATAGTTACAGTGTGTTAAGTACTATAACTCGATGATGCGCAGTTAAAGGATGGAGTGTTTTTTTTTTTTTTTGCTCTTATACTGCAACGTTTCTCTACGTACCTGTCTAGCCCTGGCCAGAAGGTTCTGGTATTTCTTGAGGACCTGCTCTTTCTGGTCGAGTAGACACTGCAGGTTGCTGATGGTCTGGTGAGCGATCTTCAGCGCGTGCTGGCTGCTCGTGTCGTCCTGCCTGCTCAGGTCGGCGAGGAGCCTTTCCCTGTCGGCGGCGGCCGGGAGACGGAGGCGGAGCTCGTTGATGACTCGGTCGCGCGTCAGGACGTTCTGCTCGGCCTGCCACAGCGCCGCATCCTTCTCCTTCAGCTTCTGTTCGAGCGCAACGCAACTTTGATCAACTTCTAGATCATTGTATCACAGACGTCGTGACTAAATTTCAGTTTCAATGTAACCATTTCTTTCTTTGTTGGCGTTTTTTCCTTTAATGACAGAAAGCTTTACCTCCTCCAGAGTTCTGCAGGAGGCTTGGGTCTCCAAAATGGTGCGAACGTGTTCCTTTATTTTGCTCAGAGCGTGGTCCAGCTGATGAGCCAAAGGCTGACGCGGGTCTGGCAGGGAACCCGTGGCTTCTTCAAACTAAAACCACAAAAAAGGAAAAAAACACTGATGTGAACTAGAACAATAAAAAAAAGTTATTAAAAATATAAAGCTGGATAAATTTTTTATGTCAGTGTTCTGTTCTGTGTCGGACAGGACCTTCTGAGCGGATCCGATGATTTGGTTCTGCTGTTTCTCGTAAATGTCCAGCTGTCGCTCCAACTCTACCTCTCTCTGATCCCACGAGAGCTGCTGCTCCTGCAACAGCTGTGACACACACACACACACACACACACACAAACACACACACACACACACACACACACACACAAAAGCTTTGAAACAACAGCTTTTATTAATATTCATAATCTTATAATGAATCGAACATCATCGTCTACGTTGTTCTGCTGCACCAGTTCCTCCTCCAATCTGCCGATGGAACTCTCCTGCTCGGCCACCATGTTTTTCAGATACTTGATCTCCTCCCGCTGTGCCACCAGCTCTCTGTTCTTCCTCAGCTCCTGCAGACGAGCCTCTTCCAGCTTCTTATGCCACTCGCTCACCTGCATGGGTCGGAGAGCAGAGCTGAAGACGTTCTAAGAAGATCTAAGATCTGAGACTGAAGTATTGAGATCGCTCTCATGTCATACCTTCTGAGCTCCTTTGACGTCCTTCAGCGTGGCCGTGAGCTCCTCCAGACCTTTCAGTCGGAGCTCCAGCTCCTGCACCTTTCCCTCGGCTTCTCTGTGCTCCTCCTGCGCCCGCCGCGCCTCCTCCCGCGCCCTCGTCCTGTCCTCCTGCAGCTGCAGCATGGTGCTGGAGAACTTCTCCTGCTGGCTGAGGGGCAGCGCTCCGGAGAACTGTCTGCGCAGGGCGTGCAGGGCCTGGCGGAGGTGCCGAGCGCGTTGTCGCCCCTCCTGCCTTGCCTGCCAGAGCGCCTGCTGCTGGGCGTCCAGCTGCTGCTCCGCCCGCAGCCTCTGAGCCTCCAGGTGCTGGAGGCGGCCGGTGTAGGCCTCCATCCTGCTGACGGCTGCCGTCTCGCTCAGCTGCAGAGCCACGATGTGTTGATGGAGCTTGGCGATCAGGGCCTTCTCGTCACTCTGAGACTGAGGGAAATGCTTTTTTTTAAAGCATCGTACAAAAAAATATTTGTACGCAAACCCTATTTTTTTTTTTACTAAAAAACGATGACCTCACCTGATAGTCGAGCACCTGCCTCCTGAGACACTCCACCTCCTTCTCCCGGGACTGCTGCCTGGCTTCCAGGGCGAACACCTGCATTTTTGCGACGTCTGAAACCTCACGCAACCTGAACACGTCGCGTTTAATCAGCATCTGATGGACTGAAGGATTTCTAATAAAGGAGACGGGAAACGTGTGGGGACTTACTGAGACACCTCAACCCTGAGCTGGGCTTCGCTCTTCTCCAGTTCGGCGACACGGCGACGGTCGGCGTCGCTCACTTCCTTACTGACGCTGTCGGCCAGCTCGTCTCGCAGCTCGCGCTCGATCCGCTGTGCCTCCAGATTCTGCTTTGCCATCTGAATACACACGCAGGATTTACATTACGTCTGGAATGACGCAAATGCTGGAATGTTCCACACGGTGTAGGAACACGCACCTCTGTGAACTTGGCCTCCAGCTCAAAGTTCCGCTCCTCCACTTGTTTGAGGGAGCTCCTCATGTGCTCGTACATCTTCTGAGCGTGCTCGGCTCGCTGCCTCTCGTTCAGCTCCTTCATCTCCAGGGTGGTGATGCGCTTAGAGATGGACACAATCTCGGAGTTCACTAGAGCTTTCGCGGCTTTGTCCATACCGCTCTCTCCTCCAGAACAAAACACACACACACACACACACACACACATATATATATGACATTGAGTTAGTCCTGTCAAGAATTCCATATTAATAAAAAAATATTTATTTAGCGCCTAGGAACCAGATCTAGTGTTACTAATGTTACTATAAAAAATAATTTGAACTGTTTTAAGTGGGGGTAAATATTTACGCAATGCACACGGTCAGAGACTTACCTGCTGTGTTCATGTGTTCCCAGGCCTGCTCTAGCGTGTGCAGCTTCTCCTTCGTGATCTCCAGCTCCTTGTTGATGGAACCGATGTGCTCACGGAGAGACACGTTCTCACCCTGTCAAAGCAGAGACCAGAATGCTCTCGTTACCACCAACCGATATTATGCAAAACCAAAAAGGAAAATAAAACTTATTAAGAAAACCTCCAAATGCTCCAGCGTGGTGGTTCTCTGAACGAGGCGGTTGTCTTTCTGGAGCAGGTCTCTGTATTTCATCGTGAGGTCGGCGTACTGCTTGTTCGCTCTCTCCAGCTCTGAAGACGGGACGCTGTCGTCGAGAACTTTCTGGAGGGACGCCATTTTAAACGCCGCCATTTCCTGCAGGAACGATTCTCAGGTTTATCAGGTAACTAGCGTTAGAACGCGTCGTTCACGTGAACAGAGTTTGTAAAAAGTGTTAAAAGGTTAAAACTAAAAATAATCTGATGTGCTTTAATGTAATCAGTGATATTATTATTATTATTTCAGGTTGAAGCCCACGTACGTACACGTCTGTCTGTCTTTCTGTACGGCAGAACTCTCTGTCTAACTTATTAATAAAAATAAATCTATATTTTTATAGTACATGATCTCGAAGTTGCTCTGGTGAGCAGCTTTTACTTACAGTACCCGAATCTAGGTGACCGCGCCTTTTTAGTAGCAGCCCCTAAATGTGGAATGAGCTGCCCCTGTACATTAGCCAGGTGAGGTATTCTTCTCCCTGTTTTTATTTATTTTTATTTACGTCCTTATTTATTATTTATTTATTGTTTTACTGTTTCATTTTCTTATTTCATACAATGAGGATAGACTTTTTATTGTTGTATATTGTTTTATTTCGATTGTCTCTTTTTATTGTCTGTTTTTATGTCTGCAGCTATTTTAGAATTGTAAGGCACTTTGGTCAACTAAGTCATGTTAAATGTGCTTTAAAAATAAATTTGACTTTTGACTTACACCTTGTTTACACTATGTTGTACTTTTTCCGTTGTCAGCTTAATAAAATACACTCCCTGTTCGGTAATCAGAAATGAGAGATTGAAAAAGTAGATCGGACAAAGATGAAGTTTTGTCTTAACACGACTCCAGCGCGTTAAAATTCAAAGGATTGTGGCGGCATTTAGATGCGTTACGGTCGGTTCTGTGTCTTCTTCATGCTCTACGGATACACAGTAAAATATTGCGTTGATTGGCTCACTTGAATGGCGCGTATAGCCACGCCCACCTCGAGGGAAAAAGTGCTATATTCGTCAAAAAAGCGCTAGATCCTGTGACATAACCTGGCACATAACAGCTCATAACATCCCTTCTAATCGACATTTTGATTTCATTCATGGTGCAGGTTTAATTTCAGGCAAAAACCTACGTACTGCTGAAGGTTCATCAAATTTTGACAGACATACAGATAAAGTTTTCTCAGACTAGTTTCAGGTCCTCGAATGTACAAAACGTTACGAGAGCGAGTTCTGACCGATGTACAGAGAGAACCTTTCTTTTATTTATATATAGACATTAATCCATACAACAATTGTTTCACATTAATATTCTTTGAACTATTTCTACAGCCTCGATGAGTCTGACCTGTTTTAAACAACTTCAAATGCACAAAGTCAGACACAAATAAAAGCTGCACCTTGAACCTCTGGAGGTAGCCGATCCTCTCTGTAACGGCGGCCTCCATCTGCACGGAGTCGTCCTTCAGCTTGTTGTTCTCCCTCCTCAGGTGCTGCTCCTGCTCCATCAGGGTGGTGTAGCGGCGCGTCAGGGCCCTCTCGTTCACTCGCAGTAACGTCATTTTACGGGCTGCCTCGGCCACTTGCCTCTTGATCTCAGCCGGATCCTGCTGCAGAGTCTCCAGCCAGAACTGAGAATCCAGACACACACATGGCGTTATGAAAAAGTCTCCAGTAAAGTCATTGGATTTCATGGCTCATTTTGGCTAAACGATAGTTGTCATGCACATTCATTACGTCTTGTGAATCCCGTCTCGACTGTTTCATGAGATTTCAAACATCTCAACTGTGTTGTTTTCTAAACGTACAAATTATTGTTTCTTGAAAGAAAACTTATACATAAATAAAAGATGAAGCACCACATGAAATGGCAAAAAAAAACACCATATAAAAAGATCTCAAACTTGATTGGTCCAGAATTCACTGAGTGACATCACTATCTGACGTGCAAAATTCACTTTTATTCAGGTTTATACATTCAGCTGGGTCTCCGGTGTGTGTGTGTGTGTGTAAAAACAAAGAACATGGGGAGAAAGAGAACGAAACATTCCTTGCTTTTGGGTTTAAATGAGCTGATTAGTTTTCCCCTGTTGTGACCTCATATAGAACAAGTCCCTCCCCCAGCTTGTTGTTCAGCTCTATTGTCATCTGAAGTCAAGTCAAGTCAAGTCAATTTTATTTATATAGCGCTTTTAACAATTGACATTGTCGCAAAGCAGCTTTACACAATAAAAAGAAGTAAGTCTGTATGCAATGTGTATGAATCAAAATGATAAGAAGGGGCGTGGCTCAACCGTAGGCTTGAAGGAGAAGGAGTAAAATAAAGTTCATTTGAGATATTAAAAATATTATATATTATCTAAATACACACACATTATAGGGGACTTCTGAGGCATGTATTTAATTGTTAGAATGACCTTTAAAACAAATCAGCATTGAACTGTTTTAGCATTTCAGATTCAGCCATTCATGAAGCATTAACCATTGACGAAAATCTCAATTTGTGACCTTTAATGCTCAAACAAAAGATAGAAATATCAGTTTTACGTTATACTCCTGGATTTTCACAGCATCCAGCTCCTTCTGCTCCTCCATTTTGGATTTCAACTCTACAAAGCCGCTTTTCTCCTTTTTCCAGGCCTCTTTTTCACTGAAATCAGAAGAGACGATGCTTTAGATCACGCAAGGTCCTGAAGGACTGCTGCCCAAACCATTCCAGTGTTTCCTCAGCTCCCAGCACACTCAATGTAACTAATCAGCTAAATTAACGTCCTTTTCTGAAATTTTATTACGCGGATTTAGTAAAGCAAGTAATGCTTAACAGGGATCAGGATTCTGCACAACCTCTGTTTCATTATTAACCTTTGGTACTCTTGGTAGAGCAGTCCCTGTTGATGTCGCATGACGGCGAATTTCCTCTTGTACTCTTCCAAAGCCAGACCTTGCTGCTTGCTCGACTCTTCTTTGTTTTTAATCTCCTGAAAACAGGAAATAGGGAAAGAGTTGAGACAGGTTGCAGATTGGGTGTAATAGTGTGCAGGGTTATTCAGGTTTCATGCGAAATTTACCTGTAACAGCTGGATCAGGTACTCGTTAAGAGAATTGATGGCTTGCACGCTGGTTGGCGTCATCTCTTCAGGCAGCAGGAGAGGTTTAGAAGCTACAGGAGTGCCTGCTGATTGACTCAAAGCCTCAACCTCACTGGCGAAATGTGCAACCTGACCAAAAATGACATGTGCGTAAATGAACTTCACCTCATTTCGCGCCTCATTTTGCGATGGATTTAATCGTTTCAATTCACTGTTAATGACATGTCTTTATTATCTAAAACTAAGAAACAAAAATTTGTTGATGCATGTACTGCACTTATGTAATCCACTACACATTATCATAGCCCAGATCAGGTGAATTATCGACAGTGACTGGTAAGAATGTGCCCGCTTCAATTAGTTCTGCTGAGTAAGGTGTTGGAAGGTGTTTAAGAAGGAGAAGCTTGCAGAACAAACCTTTTCGTTAGCCTTCATTAGCTGAGTCATTGTGTTGGCTGCCTCTTCTCGAGCTGCTTTCATCTCCTGCCTCAGTTCCTCGTTTCTGCCGGTCAGCTGATCCAGCTGTGCTCTCAGATGTGCAGTTACATCAATCTTGCCCTCTGAGTGTTTCATCTCCAAAGCCTGGATATAAACCCATAGACACTGCTTCAAAATGAGTTCTAGAGGGACGTCGCACACACACACACACTGGACTTACTGATGCGGTTTGAAGAAATATGAACAAAAACACAGGTGTGTTCTTGACCACGCAAGTAATTGTCTTACTGAATCACTTTTCTTCACACCAAACCACTCTTACTACCTCACCGAGTCACCCAGAGTCACTCTTACTACCTCACTGAGTCAATCAGTGTCACGCTATTATTTCACTAAATCACAAAGTCACTCCATTACCGCACTGAATCACTCCATTACCTCACCTAATCACACTGAGTCACTCTTATTTTCTCACCAAGTCACTCAGAGTCGTCACTCCTTTACCTCATCGAATCACTCAGTGTCACTCTATTACCTCATAGAATCACACACAATCACTCTATTACTTCACTGAATCACTCAGAGTCACTCCGTTACCTCACCTCGTCACACTGAGTCACTCCATTACCTCACTGAATCACTCAGAGTCACTCCGTTACCTCACTGAATCACTCAGAGTCACTCCGTTACCTCACTGAATCACTCAGAGTCACTCCATTACCTCACTGAATCACTCAGAGTCACTCCATTACCTCACTGAATCACTCAGAGTCACTCCATTACCTCACTGAATCACTCTTATTATCACACTAAATCACTCTTCTTACCTCCTTGAATCACTCTATCAGTCTGTGTCAATCAGTCTGTGAGGTTTTAATACCAAATCACTTTTTACCTTACTGGATCACGGAATAACCTTATCATTACTTTACCTTATTAAATTATTATTGATAAACCACTTTTCCATTAACCAACCACTTTATTATCTTACTGAATCACTTTACAATAATAATTAATCAATTTACTACTTTATTGATTTGTGTTTTTTCCTTACTTAATCAATTAATTACTATACTGAATCAATTCTATTTCGTTATCACTGAACAATTTCTTTACCGTATTAATGCAGTTTGTCCATTAACTTTATTACCTTACTGGATCACTTCATAACCATACATAATAATTTTTTAATCTTATTTAATCACCTCTTCTATGGCATGCAGTACTGAAACTCTCGCATGTCGCACGCACATGTGCATTCGTCAATAGGGCGTAGCTCCAGCCGCATGTGTTCCCAATAGTAAAAAGGAAGTTCTTGTGCAGTTGTTATTGGAAATGAGACGGCAGAAAATTATTCATAGTTTAGTATTTTTTCCGCTCGTACAGAAGTCCCATTCCCCTGATCTTGCACCACCTGATGCCTACTTGTGGGAATGTTATAGGAGAGTGTGTTCAACTGTGAAGATCCGCCAAGACCTTTTACGCTTCAGGAATCACCTTATTCTCCTACAGAACCACTTTTACTTTACTGCTTTAAGAAGTCTGAATGCTCAAACCACTCACGCTGACGAGTCTCTCCAGACTGGGCACGCTGATGGCCGTCTGAGTAGGAGCTTTGCTCTGTGCCTCCTGGATGGCCTGCAGGATCTCCTTCATGCCTTGTTCCAGCTGCTGGTTCTCCTTCAGCATCTCGTTCACTGCAGAAACCAGAGCGGAAAGCAGATGAGCACGGCTAATCATGATGACTCGAGCTGAAATGGAGACGCAGGGAGCGCACACACTCACGCTTGGCTTTAAACTGCAAGGATTCTGCTCTCTTCATCTCCAGCTCTTTCTCTCTGCTCATCAGTTCCTTCTGCAGAAAATCATTCTGATGAAGAAACATGAGAGATGAGTCTAAATGAGTGAACACATGGGTCATGTGTCAGTGTTATCGACCATGTTTGAACCTACCTTTCTTTTGACTCCGTGTTCATCGGCTGGTCTGAAGGTCGATCTCTCTCTGATTGACCTGCTGGGTTCCTCTACGGTTTCATCATCCAGCAGCAGTGAGCTACTGATCACCGTGATACCTTTGAACACAACTCTACAGTCAGGATAACCAGCTCTACACTGTCTGGAGTAGCTTTATTTACAAGCCTCACTTCTACACCACTACTGTGGAAAGACGCTTCACACAGAATCATAACCACTATATATAAAACATGCTTGTGAACTAACATGCTTGTGTGTGGTAGGATTACAGGAAAGAAGCCACCTTTGAATACACCTTTTATATCTCGTTGGTAAGGAAAATAATCTAAAAAAATAAATAAGACTTTAATTTTTTGTTTTTACCCTTGTCCTTCACCAGATCACGGATACGCTGCTTGAGCTCCATCCTCTCCTCCTCGAGACGTTCAATCTGAAAGAATGCACATTAGAGGTTAATACGAAAAATAATCATGAATAAACTTCTATAACAAAATTGGGATTTAATCATGTGGTCTCCTGACTACAGTGCAAACACTTTCCTGTTGTTCCAGTCAAGAGCTTGTTGTTCTTATTGGTTTAAAGGGGACCTGTCATGCAAAGTTGACTATTTAGTCATTTTTAGACTTTCAGGTGGGTCTCCACTATGTGTTTACAAAGAAAAACAAAAATGTCAAAAAAGGAATAAGAATGATCTCTGCTTTTTTCCTTTTTCTATTTTAAACATGCCAATTAAATTAGATGGGCCAGAAATAATTACTGAAATCACCTTTACTGTGAACAGAAATACACGGCACATGCTGTCTTCATACTTTTGGTCATCACAGTATAAAGGGGGTCTGGTTCTTGATGCCAGAATGACTGAATAATCATTTTGCTGACCAATCAACTTTTTAAGAAACCAAGTCAGCTGATTTTTATTTTAACCTATTAAACTAGAAGAGGACTTTCCTTGGGAATTTGAACATGTCCTGTATCAAGCCTACCTCCTTTAGCAGAACCTGGTTCTCTGCTCTGTACTGCCTTTGTTTTAACACCTTTGATCTCCTGAACTCGGTCAAATCCACTTCTTCTTTCTGATTTAAACCTAAAGGAAAATAAATAAGCAGCGATATAAATCAGTGAGACACGATGCTAACAGAAAAGCCAATATAACTCATTTCTCCAGTCAAGGAACATGTATATATAAACAGCATTAGGCCGACCCAGGCGCCCTCTGAGCTCCTCGTTCTCGTCCAGAAGGTCGTTGATCTTCAGCTCCAGTTGGTTTATTTCCTTGGTCATGGCTTCTATCTCTCGGTCACGGATTCTGACCTGGTTTTTGGTTTCTTTGATCTCGGCTACTGCGGCTACCAGCCCGTCTGTGCCCTGGAACACAACCGTGCATATTCTGACCAGGTAGAAATGCCATGCTTCTAAGACATGGATCATACATATACACACACACACACACAAACACGGAGCAGCCGAGTCTGAGGACTCCTTAACTCCTTAACTCTTTAACTCGGCAGTAAAATATGTACGTGACAAATGTTTTGTCCATAGTTGGTGTGTTTTTGTCTTTACCTAGTACAGTTTGTATAAAGCGAATACATTTTTCTGCAGCTGTACAATAGACAGTTGGTATATTTCAATCTTAAGCTGAAATAGTTTGCACATAGCTAATACCTTCTGTCTGTAGTAAGCATTTTACATTTTATATTTTTAGTTAGTGCGGTTTGTATATAGTGAATATATTTTGTCTATAGCTGATCTGCTGATCTATGAAGCTTCATCATCAGTTAGTAAATTCCTGTGTATAACTAGTACATTTGCTCTTTAGCTAATGTTTTCTTCTTATAGCTTGTTTATTCATATTATGAAATAAATCATTTGCATAAAATAAATCAATAATGAAAAAAGTTAATCGCTGGGGGGCTGTTACCATAGCAACCTTGTTAACTGTCACCAGGGATTTCTTTTTTGTGTTTTATGTGTCTATTATGCATAGCAGGAAACAAAAAAAAGTATAATTTATAAAAATCTAAAGCTCAATTTACAAATAACAAAGTTAAAAAAAAAATTTTTTCTGAAGGATATGGCGTATCTCATGGAGAGGTTTTTCCTTTCTTCCCTCAGTACATGACTCTCATCATGCAGTCTGTCTGTGTGATGTAATCAGTCATACACTACAGTTACAGCAGAACTGGGTGTGATGAATCGGGGTTTCATTAAGCTACGGCACTGTGACGAAAAGCTCCGGCGTTCGAGGTCTAACGAGTTTACTCTACTCACGGACTCGTACAGCCGGATGCGGCTCAGGGTTTCGCTCAGCTCCTGGTCTTTGTGGCGTGCGTCAGACTCGGCTAGATGGGCGGAGCGTTCGGCCTGCTCCGCCCTCTTCTCCGCGGCCTGCAGTTTGGCGCTCAGATCGTCCAGTTTCCTCTGCTGCGGGTTTGAGCCGGGACCTGTGAAGAAATGTGAGTGAAAGCAAAGAATGATAATCTTAAGTATCTTAAGTCTCCATCTCTTTTAGGACTAGAAAGAAACACTTTTACATTTCCCAATCCCAGAAACGTGTAAAACACAAAAATGTCACTGAGCTACCAATAAAAGCAACTGATGATGAGGAAAATCCATTAGATTTTACACCTTTATCCTTTTTAAGTGGCTTCTTGAGCTCCTCGATGAGCACGGCATTCTTCTCCATCTCGCCCGTGTACTGCTCCACTCGCTCAGACAGCAGCTTGATCTGCTGGTCGCGCTCTTGCACCGCCTTTGAATGGGAAAAACACACATTTGTATTTTCAACACACTCAATATAACTCAGAACTTCTAAATTATAGAAAAAGTCAGAATTAAAGAAAAGCACTTTACAGATCAGTGATACAAACGGCGCTGTTATATCAGAGGAGCTGTTGTCTTACTACTACTTCTACTACTAATCACAAACATCATGACGATTAGACAACTGGTTCACAAAGGAATAAAACACTTAGGGTGGACCTTTATTAGGGAAAATCATCAACGACAGGTGGGTGTGGTGAAGCGCAGATGCTGTTATGACTGTAAAGTTAACCATTTTCAAATAGCAGTAGAAACAGTGAAAAGTTTACACAGTGTGCATTTTTTTTATTTGTATTTATTTATCCACCATCGCTCGCTCATAACTGATCTGCAAAGTTCACGCCGGTGCAAAACCACAGCACAGAAGAGGTGTATAATATAATCAACGAAATTCAATAATGACGTTAAGAGGATAAAAAGGAGAGCTAGAGATGATGATGATCGAGCTGAAACACGGGTACTTACAGAACACAGCTCATAAACGATCTGCGTCACGCAAGTAACAAGCCAGAAAGAAAAAGAACAAAAAGTTCTGTGAAAGCATGCAAGAACTGAGGAGGAAAAAACACCAGAGATGGACAGATTTCATGAGTTACACATACGGTACATGCTCATTCATTATTATAAATAATAGAAATTAGTTTGATGAGTGTGTGGAAGGCTGTGTAGGAGAAAATGGCCACGTTTGAGCGTAAAGAGATCCTCCCAGGATACCACACACACACATTTACTGGTTTAATTTCCTGTTATGTAAAATTCCAAACCATAATTAATTTATGAGGTTCGTTTCCTATCATCAAGGTGTGTGAACCTAAAAACATGTCAGTGATAATGATGGTGAAGGTTATTATGATGGTGGTGATGATTGTGGTGATGGTGGTGGTGATGATGATGATGGTGATGATGATGATGGTGGTGGTGATGATGATGATGGTGATGATGATGATGATGATGATGATAATGAGCTTTGCGACAAGGACAATTGCTAAAAGCACTATGCAAATAAAATGTAATTATGTTGATGGTGGTGATTATGGTGACGACAGTAATGATTATGGTGATGACGGAGATGAATATGATGCTGTTGATAATCGTTATGAGGTTGGTGATGATAACGGCGCTGATGATGAAGAAGAAGAAGAAGATGATGACGACCTGCTGCAGAGCGATGATGTTGCTTTTGTCCGAATCCATCTGAGCCGATCTTAGCTTTTCTCTCAGGTCCCGGATCATCTGCTGGTACTCCAGGATTTCAGCATCTTTCCCTGATAACACACACTATACAAACACACACACGCACACACAGAGAGATGAAAATGTCAGTTTTTGGAACAAACTGCAAATTTGACATAATTAATGTGTCAACAAGTACTTTCGTCTGAAAGTGTTCTTCGAGATCTGCTGGCGCACACACCCACACACACACACACACACACACAGGAAAAGCTAATAAAAACAAGTGTCAGATTCGCTACCGCTGAGCAAGGATCATGTTCACACCGATTAAAGCTGACAGGTTACATCACTTGGTCATGTGATATGATTAATGTTGTGAGAACTGAAGCAACACACACACACACACACACACACACACACACACACATATTTCATCTCTTCACACTCTCTCACTCATCCCCCCCCCCCTCTCTCTCTCACACACACACACACACACACACACACACACACACACACACACACACACACACACACATACCCTCCACTCCTCCACTTTAGCATTGACTGCAGCCATCACTGGATCGTCCTCCTCAGCCCGAGCCTGAATTTGCTGTGTCAGCTCTCTCACCTACACACACACACACACACACACACACACACACACACACACACACACATAACATAAAAAAAAAAAAAAAAAAAAAAAAAAAAAAAAAATCGAGCACAAATGATCTACTACTCTTTTCCACTTTGTCCTGACAGGTTGTGAGTTTTATACACAACCCAATCCTAAGTTGTAGTTTTAATAAAGAAAAAAGAAAAAAAACAAACAAACAAAAAGAAACAGGGACCTGCAGCTCGGCCTGGTCTCTCTCTCTCCTCAGCTGGTCCGTGAACCCGTCGGCCTGCTGCACGGCCACTTTCATCCTGTTGTACTCGTCCGTCATCTTCTCCATCTCTCTCACCGACTCCTCCAGGTTCTTCTGCAGGTTCTGCAGCTCGCTCTTCAGGTGCGAGTTCTCGTCCTCTGAGCGCTGAGGCGATCGGAAAAAGAGCCGTGAGGTACGACACGAAATCACAGGCTGCCATCATCATTCTGACTGGCCCGATTTCTAAATTATGATGAATTACACCCAGGATAAGTCTCTGAATAATAAGCGCATGCTTGGAGTTAAAAAATATCTACTCTGTTTTTTTTTCTTTTTTTCCAGTGATTGGACACATCAGACCCCTGTCCTCGTCCTCATATATGACCTCACAGACTCCTGTATGCTGGAGAGAGAGTGTATGCCCCGCCCACCCAGACAGCACGACCCTCTTTGGCTGACCTGCCAGTTCTCCCAGTACTGGTCCGCCTGCTGGTTGGCTTTGCTGAGTTTCTTCTGGGCCTCGGCCCTCTCGTCTCGGCTCTGGTGCGAGTCCTTCTGCTCCAGCTCCTTCCTGTAGAACTCGACATCCTGCTGGAGCTGCTCGTTCTGAGGACGGGGGGATATGAAGCAGAGTGTGTGTGTGAGATGTCCGTCGTCTGTAGCGAAGCTCTGTGTGTGTGATTAGCCTTGATTCATCTCAGCGAGATGTTTCTTACCTTCTTCTTAAGCTTCTTTATCTTTAAGTTATGACCAAAGAGAGCGACAGGTGGAATAACGAAAGCGAGAAAAAAAAAAGTGTGAGAAAATGAAAAGACAGAGAGGAGACATGATTAAACAGAAGGACAGAAGAAACTTTATGAGCTGGATTAAAGATGGAGATGAAGTGGCGAGTGAAACATGACCTAAGCACCATTACATCATATTCCATTCTATTAAATTCTATGTGTAAAGTGCTTTTAACGAGCGTCATTGTCGCAAAGCAGCTTTATGCAATGGAAAAAATATATATATACACTGTATGTGTATAAAATGAGATTAGACAGTTCCTAGAAATTAAAACAGACATATTACATCACATCACAGATCTATTCTACTAGACGTGACTTGTCCCCTCCTCTAGATGCTTTTGCAACATCATTTATAAAAATCATTTGTATATGACATGATGTTATTTATTTTTATATATTTTTTATTTATAGTTTTTAGTTTTTTGTCCCCCACCCAGGCCATATCTGGAATTCTGGAAATGTGACACACATGGCATTTCATCTTTTTGTGATTTTAACGAATAATAATAAAGGCTGTTGGACACGTGAGCATTCTTTAGCTTTCCAAAGCTTTATCTGTGTCGGGTTACATCACACACAATGTGACCCGGCGCATGTATGTTGCTATTATTAAAACGGAAAAGTGTATGATCACACTTTCAATCAACATTATAAAAAAAATAAATAATAATAAAACAACAACAGACCGATCCTGTTCTTGAATTTATTAACACCTAAAAATCAATATCTGTTTCATTCTGTATTAGAAAGATTCTTCACATTGTTGTTGTTAAGGTGTATTTTGTAAAATGCAGTCCGGCGGTCGTGGTCTGATAGTGTACCGTGACTAACCGCGATACTGTGCATATGGTTCAGGAGGTAAATCCAGGATTAGGATTAGGATGAGGATTCGGCCTGCTGTGTGAACAGCTGATTATTTTTGCTTCCCAACCGTCTCACTCTTACAGTAACTCAGGACAAATTTCTTTATATCATGGGAATGCATTCGTGAAATTCAAAAATGTGTACACATTAATCGGGTACTTTCTATGGCCTTTTTTAAAACTCTAATTTCAATCATAGAAGTGATTACTGTATTATGTTTTCTCTAAAGATAGTCACACCATCGCTGATGCGGTCATGTTATGCGGTATATTCTTCATGTTGAAGTTTGTATACATTTTTTGGGCTGCTCTGTACAGTATATACACGCGTGTGTATATATATATATATGTGTGTGTGTGTGTGTGTGTGTGTGTGTGTGTGTGTGAGAGAGAGAGAGAGTATACCTCTCTTTTGAGCCTTCGGTTTTCGTCCTCAGCTTCCTCTGCTCTTCGTGAAAGCTTGTGCATTCAAATTAAAAACAAATACACTTTCAGTAGTTGCACTTCAAAAAATAGACTGACAAACAGACAGATAGACAGACAGGTACAAAATACATAGAGAGACAGACTGACAGAGACACAAATAGGGAAGCAATCAGAAAGACAGACAGACAGACAGATACATAGACATATAGATTGTCAGTCAAATAGACAGATAGATGGGCGAGAGACAAATAGCTAGACAGACATACAGACAAATTATGTAGCCAGGATAGGAAAACAATTGAACTGAGAGAGATAAATAGAGGCCAATCAGACAACGATAGACAGGTAGAGACAGACAGATATACAGATAGACACAGGAGAATTGACAGGCAGACAGGTGGACAGGTAAGACAAATAGCTCACAGGTGGATAGATCAAGTAGAAAGACAGACAGAAAGCTAGATGGACACGGAGACAAATAGCAAGACGCACAGACGCACAGACAGACAGACAGGTGGTCAGTCAAATAGATGGACAGAAAGACGAGAGACAAGACAATGGATAGACGGATAGACAAATAGATGGGCGAGAGACAGATAGCTAGACAGACATACAGACAGATAGATAGGCAGGATGGAAAAGCATGTTAATAGACAAAGAAAAAGATAAAGAGACAGACAACAAAGATAGACAGGTGGAGAGAGACAGACGGATAGACAGACAGACAAATAGCTCAACGAAGGGTAAATAGACAGGAAAAAAGAAAGACAGAAAGCTAATTGGACACAGAGACAAATAGCGAGACAGACAGACAGAGTCAAACAGGTATAGAGAAAGACAGACCTATAGAGAGACACTTCACTCTTAATTAATCTGATATTAAACCAGACGTTTATCTGTTTGTCCTATGAGCTGTGAGACAGATCCTTTAGGACGCACCTTCTCGTTGTTTTTCTTCTCTCTGTCCATGTCCTTCTCCTGCTCGAGCAGCTTGTTATCCTTCTGCTCCAACTGTCGCTCCATCTGGCGGATTTCATCCCGGAGGAAACGCGTGTCTCTGCCCCCCGTGAAGCGCTGGGCGACCTGCACGGACGCACAGTCACGCAAGAGACTCAAATTACAACTCAACGGGACGTCACTCCTCACACACCTTCACACCTGTACACTCCGTCTGCGCTGAGAAAGTGACGCTTACAGACGACATATCGATCAGAGTGTACAAAACAGAACACGAGCTCACAGCCGTGTGGGATTAGCACGCTGAAGGGTGAAGTGCTGTGGGGTGTGTGTCCAAGATACAAAAAAAAACCAAAAAAGATTTAAGATTTAAGATTTAAGACGATATTTCAATATCAAATTCACTTCATCCAATCAGAATTCGTAATTATTTAAAAACAACAACAACAACAACAACAAAAAAAGCAGCATGTCCTGATGCATGCAACGGCTTATTTCATTTTAACATAACACCTTATGGCACAATCAATGTTATTGTTATATAATCATTTATAAGAAGTTATTAGTAATGGTACAATTATATCTTATTACAAGTTAATCATAATAATTATAACGTCCAGGTTGCTCAGGAACGGTTTGCGCAATCGGATTTGACACAAATCCAGTTTGTCGGGTCGTTACTGGGTAGTTGCAACATCGGTGTTTACAAATTTATTTCAAATGAAGTTATAATTTCATCCTTCCTGTAATCTGGGAGGTGACATTGATATAAAAAAACAAAAAACAAAAAAAAAAACAATTGCTTGTGGTTGTCCAACATGACTGCGCTCGTCGTGTTACAGTGACGAGACGAAAATGAGTAACTGTTGCACCACTCGTTATTAAGTTATTAAATAAATTGATATTTGCTCTTACTTGTTAGATAAATAGTTGGTGGATGGACAGATGGGCGAATGGATAGATAGATAGATAGATAGATAGATAGATAGATAGATAGATAGATAGATAGATAGATAGATAGATAGAGTGCCTTATAAAAGTATTCACCCCTTTGGCGTTTTTTCCTGGATTGTTTGAAGGTTTGCAGCAGTTCATTTACAGCACATGTCTACAACTTTGAAGATGTGATTTTTTTATTCAATTATTTTTTTTAATTGTGAAGCAAGCAACAAAATAACAGAAAACTTCAGCGAGCATTACTATTCACCCCCCTAAAGTCAGTACTTTGTAGAGCCACCTTTTGCGGCGATTACAGCTGCAAGTCGCTTTGGATACGTCTCTATGAGCTTGCCACATCTTGCCACTGGGATTTTTGCAAAACTGCTTCATCATGCTCCTTCATGTTGGGTGGTTTTCGCTCGTATCCCTGAATTTAGCACCATCCATCTTTCTCTCCACTCGGATCAGTTTCCCAGTTGCTGCTGCTGAAAGAACATGCATGATGCTGCCACCACCATGTGGATGGGGTTAGACGATGGTGTTAGACATGGTGTTTTCCGAAAAGCCCACATGTCTTTTGGCAAACTCAAAACGTGCCTTCTTATTTTTAACACCAAGCGATGGCTTTCTTCTGCCCACTCTTCCATAAAACCCAGCTCTATGGAGTGTACGGCGTATTGTGATCCCATGTACAGATACACCAGGCTCTGATGTGGAACTCTGCAGCGCCTTCAGGGCACCTCTGGTGTCTGTGCTGCCTCTCTGATTAATGCCCTCCCTGCCCGGTCTGTGAGTTTTGCTGGGCGACCCTCTTATGGTAGGTTTGTTGTTCTTTTCCATTTGAAGGTGATGGATTCGATGGTGCTCTGGTGGATCATCAAACATTTGGATTTATTTTATTTTATTTTTTTATAACCCAACCCTGACTTGTACTCCTCAACAACTTTGTCCCTGAGAGCTCCTTGGTCTTCATGGTGCGATGCTTTTTGCTTTGTGGGGCCTTTCAGAAAAGGTGTGTTTATACTGACAGATCATGTGACACTTACGATTGCACACAAGTGGACTTCCATACTTAATATTCCATTTTAATTTTGTTCTGCTGCTATAGTCTTTGTTAAGGGATCGACAACATGATTAGCTTAATGTAAATTGAAGCCATGTGTGTAACACTAACTGTTTTTTATTTTATTTTTTTTTTTGTGTGTGTGTGTATGTGTGTTTACATTTCTTTACTCTGTGATTCGCATATTATTCATTTTGTGTCCCTCCCCCTTTACATTTCCCCCCAACTCTTGAAGCATTGCATTTGTTTGTTTTCATAATTGAATTTCTAATAAAAAGTTATTTAACAACAACAACAACAACAACAAAACAGATTGCACAAAGGTGGACTTCATTTCACTAATTACAGTATGTAACTTCTGAAAGTAATTGGTTGCACGAGGATTTTTAAGGGGCTTCATACAGTAGCAAAGGGGGTGAATACATATGCATGTGCCAATTTTTAGATTGTATAATTCTTTTAAATTCTTTTTTATATATATTTTTTCCCATTTCACTTCAACAACTTAGACCACTTTTGTGCAAATTCAGAAAAACAAACATTTAATTTACAAGCTATAATGTAACAAAACATAAACAAAAGGCCAAGGGGGTGAATACTTTTGCAAGACACTGTCGATAGATAGATAGACAAAGGAAGTATAAAAGGAGCGAGATGGATGGATGGACAAATAGACAGGTAGATGGTGAATGGATATAGATGGATGGAGTGATGTTATATAATAACATGATATATATTTCAATTGTAATAAGATAATAAGATGATATAATTACATGTTATTACAAGTTAAAAATAATAATTACGGTTTGCACAATTAGATTTAGACCAGCTTGTCAGGCCGTTTTTAGAAAGTTTCAACATCGGTGTTTACAAATTTATTTAAAATGAAGTTATAATTTCATCCTTCGTGTAATCTAGGAGGTGACTATATATAGATATAAAATAATAAAAACACGTCTGTGGTTGACCAACATGACTGCGCTCATCGTTATAGCAGTGTTCAGCTCCACATAGGAATTTATACGAGTACAGTATCAAAGTTTCTGAATTACTGAAATTTGTTTTAGGAAAGAAGAAACTGAATAACTATTGCACCAATCGCAAAACAGTTATTAAATAAATTGACATTTGCTCTTACTTGCTCAATTACACAAGTTCTGCATCTGTTACTGAGCTACTGCACATTCAGAACCTCAGACACGCTCAGGCATGTGGGCTCGATGGATGAATAGAGGACGGACGGACGGTAGATAGATAGTTGAATGAATAGAGAGACAGTTAGACAGATGGAAAAATAGATAGCTGGATGGGTGAATAAATACATGATGATAGATAAAAAAACAGATGGACAGACAGACCTGTGAATGAATGGATGGAAGAATAAATGGAAATATGCATGAATTGGCAGATAAATACTGTAGTTGGTAGATAAATGGATAGACAGAGGGGTACATGAATAAATTGACAGAATGATAGATAGATTCATAGATAGACAGGTAGACGAATGGATATAGATATACAGTGATGTTTAGATATTTAGATGGATAGACAGTTGAATGGATGGATTGATGGATAAGCTGATAGGTGAATAAATATATGGATGGATGGACAGACGGATTTATAAATGGAAACATGGGTGGAGGATGGATAGATGGATGACAGATCACTGACTGATGGTGAAAGTATGGAGAAGTAAATGGGGGAATGGGTTTGATAGGGACAGTGATGGAGGAACAGATGAAAAATTGATAGAGAGTGTGACGGAAAAAAAAATGGATTAATAGAGAGAGAGAGAGAGAGAGAGAGAGAGATGTGTGAATTGCATGATAGAGAGAATGATGGACAGATAAAGGGATTCATAGAGAGAGTGACTGATGAACGGATGAGTGGAGCTGACTGCTCCTCAGATGAGTTTCGGTGATGGTGTGCTCACCTCCAGGTCCGCTTGTAGCGCCGCTATCTTCTCTTTCAACTGTAATTCTGTTTAACAACAAAGGAAGGAGACACATTAATAAACCTGTGATGCAGACCAGATGTCTCACAGCAACGCAGCCGTACCCATTCGTGCTTGGTCGGCGCCGGCCTTTTCCACGATCTCGCCGGCATAGATCGCTTCCTCCATCTTCAGCTGTGAAAATGCAGAATTTTCTAATTAGCCTAAAAATGGCTGATTAGACAAATTGGCGGAAAAATAAAAGAGTGAAGCGTCGTACCTTGAGTAAGGTCTGTGAGATTCTGAACAGTTGTATGACTTTCTTTGACTCGTTCTCCTTCAGGTCTTTCGGGTAAATCTGTAGAAGGAAATGCAGATTCGTTCAGTTTCTCGCACATTCTCAAGAGACGCTGGAGCCTTAGTCTGGACAACGACGGTTAAAGTGCTGGGTTACTGAGAGGGGGGAAGGTCAGGGGTTCGAGCCCCAGCACTGCCAAACAAGCCACTGTGGAGCTCTTGATCAACCCCATCTGCTCTAGGGGCGCTATATCCTGGCTGACCCTGCGCTATGACCCCGGGTTCGCACAGTAACTCAGATAAGTAAAGAAAAGAACAATTTTACTGTTCTGTAAAATACATGTGAGAAAATAATTGAACTATAATCTTCTAACACACGGATTCTATAATGCAAATCCAGTGGTTTGTAGGTGGTCGGACTTTGCAGGTGATTCGTACCTATTCATGGTGGATCCAAAAATATGGTCATTTAGTGTTGTTGTGGACAGCTTTAAACTGTCATTACTGTAGTTCGCATAAAAAAGGGGGTCTACTCAGTTGGCTAAATCTCACCCTGCACCCTGCATTTCCACCAAATGCTCAAACCCCAGCCATTGGATGCGGTGCCGGTCGCGGATAAAATTTATGGGTTGCGTCATGAACGCCATCCGGAGTAAAACCTGTCACCGAGGTGAGCCGACTCCCTTGGCTGAGAAGTAATTCTACACATGAATGCTTTACTGTTGGCATGACACAGGACTGATGGTAGCGCTCACCCTTTCGTTCTCTGGACAAGCTTGTGCTCTTGTGTGGGGTCGCTTCTCAGCTAAGGAGTAGACACAATTTTGTCTAAGAACACAGCCATGTATAAAGAACGGTACCAAAACATCTTTCGAGAACAACTTCTCTCAATCATCCAAGAACAGTTTGGTGATGAACAATGCCTTTTCCAGCATTGTGGAGCTCCTCAACTAAAGTCATAACTAAGTGGCTCTGTGAACAAAAAGTCAAAATTTGGGGTTCATGGACAGGAAACTCCTCAGACCATAAAATCATCAAGAGGCAGGGGGACAAAAAAAACACACAAATTCTGACAATCTCCAAGCACTGATTATGTAAAAATGGGCTGCGCCGTCAGTCAGCGTGCGCCATCGGTCACAAGTTGATTGACAGCATGTCAGGGCGAACTGCAGAGGTTTTGAAAAAGAAGGATCAACACTGCAAATATTGACTCTTAATGTAATTCGACACGTATGAAATGCTTGTAGTTATACATCAGTATACCAGAGCAACATTAAGAAACAAACAAAAAAAAGGATCTAAAAACACTAAAGCAGCAGAACTTTGAACTCACACCACTATTCTGCACATTGGCTTGCTCGTGATTGGATATAGATCTATTTTATTTTATTAATTGTACATAATGTACATTTCTTACAGCTAAATGTTTTTCTACATTTGTACATTTTTTCTCTTATTTCATACTTTATATTATTGTATGAAAACTCTTCTTTTTTTACTTTTAGGTCATCAGCGGTCATATAAGCATTCCACTTCATATCATATTGTGTATGACGGTGTCTGTGACAAATAAAATTAGGATTGAATTTGCTCATTTTTATAACTGTGTAATTCCCAAAACTCCTTTAATTATTTTTTTATCCTGGTATTGCTGGATGTAATTATTTTGGGAGAAATTTTATTTTGACATGAAGTTGTTAAGACAATACTGTACATAAGTTTGCACGTGTTGCATCATTGCTCATTAAGGGTGCCAATTTTAAAAAAAAAAAAAATTTGGGGGGGGGGGGGTATACCTTTAAAAGCATATCACAGATCCTGTCCTCGTCCTCTCCCAGACTGTCAGGGTCGACCCTCATCAGGAAGGTCCAGTCTGCAGCTGGAGGCATCCTGCTCTTATTTCTTATCAAATATAATAAATAAAACCCTATTCTCCTTATCCTGTCTGCTCTACAGCAGTCTGTGCCATGTATTACAGCGTTAAACACAACTCAGGATCTCTGCGCATGGACTTTCTAAAACTATTAGACAGAAAATAAAGGAAATTTAATGAAAACAACATGAATAAAACGGCTAAAAACAAACACAACGAACCAGCTGCTCCTCCTATCGCACAAAAGCTTAAGAATAACAAAAAGAAAAAAAAACACGTGGAAAATATGAAAAACGTGATAAATATACTTTTTTTTTTAAAACTCTAAATAATAAAATACTGCTAAAAGTATACTTATTCTGGCTAACCTACGCGCCTTTTATCAGCTGTTAGCGGCTTAGCTCTTTCAAACGGTCCATTTTTCTTCAGTTGCTAAGCAACCGCTAAAAACAGTCGTATTCCGCTTGGTCGTGAGTCGTGAACTGTTTTTTTTTACGACAGTGTCGTAAAATGTTAAACAAAATTCTTAGTTCACAAGTCTTTAACAATGAATAAAATAAGAACTGTATTGCATTCCTCACTCTCTTTTATAACTAGCCCCAAGCTTTAGGGTTTAGGGGGCTGTGGGTTTATACATTTTGACACTATTCTAGAAACCTTGATTACACATTTTTTTAAATAAGTGCACTTGCTTTTTATTTCTATGTGAACAGGATGATATAAATGTGTTTACTGCTTAATCCTGTATACAGGGTCACAAGGCCCATAGGAAGAATTAGGGCACGAGGTGGGGTACACCCCCATCAGGGTGCAAATCCAACACACACTACGGGTAATTTGGGAACGGCAATTCGCCTAATCTGCAGGTCTTTGGACTTGTCTCATGTCTTAGGCTTCCCCGCCAAGTACAGAGAGAACATGCAATCTTCACCCGAGGCAGGATTTAAAAACCTACCCTGGAGGCTAACCACAGCTGCTGAAAACTTGTAAAATTGACTCAAATAGTAAAATTCCAACAGACTTGTTTTATATATTGAGCTGAACAACTCTCGCTATGCATGTCATGAGCTCCACTCCACAGGAAGTCAGTTATTTTGGGTTGATTGTTAAAAAAACACACACCCAATGGAATTTGCTATCCTCCTTCTAGGGGATTTAAATGATCTCCAGGCCAATATGATCACAAGACACTGAGGACGTATAGTGCACCCAGGTGGAGATAGTTCGGGTGCTTGGGCCAAATCATCAGTGCTTTGCTTTGTTTAAATTTACTTCTAGAATAAAAAGAAAAAACATAATTAAAAAGATCATATTTATTATACAACATTATGTACATAAAACCTCCTTCTTGCGGTCTAAAAAAATATAGTCTTTGAAAGAAAAACTAAATTTAGGGTAGAAAAAAAAATCTGACCAAAATGTTTCTATACAATCACAGGTCCAAAACACAAATGCACAATTATTTCAGAGGTACAGATAGCGCAGCTGATCTCCAAGAAAAAAAAAAAATATATATATATATATATATATATATATATATATATTTAAATTATATATATTATTGGCAAAACTATTCCAGTATGACATCACATGACCTACAGTGACCAAAGTTGTTTTATTGTTGTGACTAAAAATAAAAAAGATCACTGTTTCAACTGTTAACCCTAAAGCTCCGTATTACTCTGAACTCCAAGCGTGGCAGTCACCGCGCATGCGCAGAACGTGTGCACATGGCGGAGCTGGCCCTCCGTGACCCGGATGCTATTTCCGCAGCAGTCGGGGAGCTCTTTCTCGGGCTGCCGTTATCAATGAAAAAGGTGTTCGTCTGCTGAAAATACGCGCTTATATACATATAACACACCCAGAATCGTTTCTCAGAAGTATGCCAAGGTGAGTGCGTGGTTACATCCACCTTTGTGTGCAACAAAAACAAACAAATTACATAAAATGTCGTTGACCGGTTACAATAGCTGGTATCACAATGCGCTGTATCCCAAATAAACTCTATACGCCCTTAGCACGCGCACTCCGTTCTATAGGACAAGAAACTGGCTCGAGCACTTCAGCGAGTGCCGTAGTGATTAATTTGGGATACAGCTTTAATGTGTGGCTCTTGTTAGCTTTAGCCTGGGAGGTGTTGAGTTAAATTAGATGTGAGCTCAGATTTAACACTTTACAGATTCATAAATACTTAGATAAACAATAATATATCTGCTTATTGGATTAAATTAGATATTTAGAGCATTGTATAGGGTGTCAAAACTATTACTCCTTCATACTGTAGTGCATTATACAGTTATTGTACAGCAGGGCTGGGAATCACCAGGGAGCTCCCGATACGATAGTATCACGATATTATCTCGGTGAGAATTCGATTTATATACCAATACATCGATTTATAAATCTCCTGATTTGATAATTGTTTTTTTTTTCTCCAGACTTTATTACAATTCTAAACAAACTCAGTTCTTAACACACAGGACGCTGTTCCGCCTGACAATGTGTGAATAGTTTAAAGTGCCACCTGCAGGAACATAGAGGAACTGCAACATTTTAACACCTGAAATGCAATTATATAAAATTAATTTACTGTGTAGAAACACTGAGTCAGTGAGTTAAAAAAGTAGAATAAATAAAATATAGCAACGATATATGTCTTAAGAACATATTCGTCCGGTCTGGTGGCGATCGTATAAATCCCCAAGGAGTATATCAAATTCCATCGGGTGCATTTTATCAGACAGCTCAAAATGAGTGACTTCCTGTTGATTAGAGCCCATGACATGCAGAGCGAGAGCTGTTCAGCTCAGTGAGATCTAAATGTGTAGTGTGTTGAGCGGTCATGACTAATTAGCGCCCGTGGTGTTTTGAGACTGGTGTAAGCGTGTGTAAGCTCACAAAAACACACTTGATTCTGGTGAGATGGAGAGAGTTTGAAAATTAAGTTATAATATTTTGAGGAAAAAGTCTGAATATTTTGAAAATATTTTTGTAATATATTGATTTGATGGGTACGCAGTCCTTATATTTTTTGGGGAAAATAATTTTTGGAAGAAAAAAAAAATAAACAAAAAAAAAATACACCAAAAATATGTGGGGAATTAGTTTGTAATATATTGATAAAGGAGGCCCAAAATGTTGAGGGGGAGAGAAAAGTTATAATATTTTAATGATGTTTTAAAATGAAAAGTAACACAACATAATTTTAAAAAAAGTCACAAACTTAAAACAACAGTAAAGAAAGAAGGCACAATATTTTAATTGACGAAATTAATAATATTTGAAGTTTAATTTTCAAAAATTTGCGGAAAAAAACATTTGTACTATTTTGAGAATTACTCTTATTTATTTCATTTATCTAATCTTATTATTATTTATATTGTTGAAATAATTTCTGGGGGGAAAAAGTTCACTCTCTTAAGGAACAAAAACATTTTAATATTTAAACTGTAATGTATTGAGCGAGAAGGAACATTTCAATTATATTACAAATTATAGAATTACAACTAAATCACAATTTCTTTAGTGGGGAATAAAGATGTAATATATATCGAAACTGAACAACAAAAGTGACAAAACGTAACTTTTCCACAGTTTGACTTATAAACCAAAGTGTCATTTTAGTATTTGGTCAACGTTGTGATTGATGTGATTTTCCTCGTTGTCTTTCCGTTCCGTCTCTCCTGCGCAGCGCTCGATGAGGAGTCGCGGTGACGATGGCTGCGGTGTCGTGGAAGGAAACGTGTCTGCTCGCCGCGCTGGTGCTGGGCTGCTACTGGAACAGCCTGTTGTGCGGCTTCGTGTTCGATGACGTCTCGGCCATCCTGGATAACAAGGACCTTCGTCCGTCGACCCCGATTCGGAACCTGTTCCTCAATGACTTTTGGGGGACTCCCATGTCTGAGGTGTGAAAAAATCACAATAATAATAAAAATCAGTTGCAATCTTAGTATTGTTACTTATTCTTTTGCTCCGACATTAAAGGGACAGTTAAAAGGATACATTATACATTATAAAATAAAAAAGACTGTAACACATGCTCTTTATTTAAAAATAGCTTTATTTTTTAATAGTAACAAATTTTTATAAAATAAGTGAACAAAGTTCAGTGGTTTAAATTTACATCATACAGCCTCGTTTATGCACCTTTTTGTAGCGTCATGTATTAATCAAAAATGAACTATAAAATGGAATTGTTTCCGAAACTCTAATTTTTCCCCCTACATTAAATTACACTGTGCTGGTGGTTGAGTTTGAACCTGGCACCTTCTGGTTACTGAGCTGAGCCTGCTTACTTCTTACTTGAGTGTGCACTTTTAAGTACTCCAATCTTCTGTGAATTATCAAGTCTTTTTCCCCAATTTCAAACGAATTGCATTCCGGGAGCACGACCGTAAGACGGATTTGTTCTTAAGTCCGACAAAGTGAGTCTCACTGATTTCACTGTAATCGTGCCTAAAAAAATGAATCTGGTGTGTGACATTTTCTATCATTGTTCTCTCAGACTGATTCATTAAAACCGGTGAGGCCAACTCATTTCTCCCGCACACATACAACATACCGGATTTTAGACATTTTATATATTCACTTGCACGCTGAAAATATCGTATATAAATGTATATATTGGTATCTAGTGACTGTAGTGTCTATTATTTATACAATACGCTTGAGCTACTTCCGTGATTTCTTTGCATCTACAAATGTTTGTTGAACCTCGGTCCGTTCGTATCTGTGGAAATTTGTATCTCGAATGTTTGTAAGTCGGAGACGGCCTGTACAGCTCGTTTGTATATAGCCGCGCCCATGGAACTCCATAAAAGGTCAAGTGCACAAACAGGGAATAATTAAAACAGTCTTAAAAACTGAAATGTATGTTATTTTGACTCATGTCTGTGCCAATGAATACATATAAAAACATCAGTAATTATAATAGTAAATGAACAAGCTCTTCTAGATGTTTTATTTTTTTCCTTCTACTAAAAGCTGTAAATGTTATTAAAGAAGCAAATCCCTGATATAAAGAAATGTCAATAACCAAAGATTTATATTATTTACCCGAGCATGCGTGAGATCTGGGTTTTTTCCATGAAAGATTTACGAATAAATACGTTTCTGCCTCTTCCAGATTGATAAATAAGCCACGATGTTTAGTTTATTAAAATCTTTCCTTAAGCAAAAAACAAGCAGCCGGTCTGACGGTGAGTCTGTAACCCGTCTCTCGTGTCTTTGCGTGCAGGAGCGGAGCCACAAGTCCTACCGGCCGCTCACCGTCCTCACCTTCCGTCTGAACTACCTGCTGACCGAGCTGAGCCCGGCGTCCTACCATCTGTTCAACGTGGTTCTCCATGTGGCCGTGTGCGTCCTGTTCCTGCGCTTCTGCCGCCTGCTGATGGATCGCACCACCAGCCTGGTGGCCGCGATGCTGTTCGCCGTCCACCCGATCCACACCGAGGCCGTGAGTACTGAAACGTCTCGACTTCTCACAGACACGGGTCCCTTCAAAAGTATTGGAACAGCAATTCTTTTATTTCTTTTTTTTTTATGCGCCTTTCATTCTCCAGTGTTTGACTTTTCTATCACTTTGGTAAAGGTTCCTCTCAGGTCCAGTAATTCAGTGGCTCATCTTTGGCTGTGAGACCTTCACTGGTGTCCTGAGGAGGTTGTTGATGATGTCATCGACTGTTGTTTTGACCTGTTCCGTGTCTGGTTGCTGGTTTCTTTCTCATCCTAATATGTTGCTCACACATCTCTCTGCGATTCACCCTCCGATTACCGAACAGGGAGTGGATTTGGCTGACGATAATAGAATTACGACTTAGCAGCTCTTCGGTGCGTGATGCGCCGCATTACACCACCGCGGCGTGCGTTATTTTTACTTAACATCACTTCAGTCTGGAGGGTGTCACTTCATATTACATGGATGTTAAAAATAATACACTTATAATATAGATATAAAGTTTATTAGCCCAACAACTCGGCTTATTTAAAACAAGTGTTTACAGATGTGGAGTCTTCTGTTCGTCATGACTCGAGTGAGCTGATTTTATTGAAGAGAAATTAACCAGAATGCGCAGAAAGAAAAGATGTTGGACGAGGGTTTGTTTATGGGACACTGAAGAAAGGAACTCTGGTGTTGACAGCTCAGCTTTATTTCCTTTGAGGTACTGGATGGTTAAAACAGCTGTAGTGTGTGTATCTGTGTGTGTATGCATGTGGATGCATTGTCCCATCTGTTGTGCTGCTAAATGGAGAATTCCAAAAGCCTGCTTTTAGATGAGGAAGTTTCTGTTAAATTCAACACAGAAAATTGGAAGGAAATTTGATTTCATGTTCGACGTCGTGTATAGAGATGTCACGAGGAAGAAGAAAGCTTAAAAGCTAATAGGGATTGATGGTGCTAGTAGTCGGTGGTGATTGCACGTACTGTAGCTATCACATGTACTTTCCTTTTCTAATCTGATCTGTTGGCTTTCCACGCCCACAAGCAGTAAAGCAGATCATCCGTGTGAACGTGGCGAAGCTACAAGAATTACTGTGATATTTCGGTGCTATAGGTTATAGGCTTTTTCACTTCATAACTAAGCTTTAAGGCAACTTTAGACATTCTGAACGTTCGTAAGTCGGATTTGTTCTTAACTCCGATGGAGTGAGTTTTGTACACCTTTGATACAAATATACAATGTAAAGCATACCAACCCAGTTGACTAAATTTCTGTCCCATTTCCCCACACGGCGTAATCGCGCCTGAGGAAATTAATCTCGCGTGGAATGTAACAGTGTTGTCTATGCGCCTTGTGAGGGGAATCTCGAACAATGACGAGCTCAACTCACAACAACTCAGCTCAATGAGTACTCCTGGTACTCATTAAGCTGAACAACTTTCACATTGAGCTCTACTCAACAGGAAGTCAGTTATTTTGGGTCATTTGCAAAACACACCCAATGGATTTTGATATACTCCTCCTGGGGAATTTATGCGATCGCCCAAAAAAACGGGCCAATGTGATCTCAATACACAGAGGATGCAAAATTGCGAAGGGATTTTTGACATCTCAAACGGGTCAGCCGTGACAACCATTTAAACTCGTGCCCGAAAGTAGTTAATAACTGTGATGCTTTTTTTCCCCGGCATCTGGGGTTTTTCGGAGATCTAAACATAAATTTCCCCCTTTTCTAAAATGATGTCATAATGGTATCGGTATGTTACCCTTTAAATGTGTGTGCCCATTGCCTTTCTGGTGCACCCGGGTGGCGAAGGTGCAGGGTGCTTGGGCCCGCTCATCGTTGCCTGTGTGTATATTTTTTATCATTTTTATTTTATTTTATTAATTTAGAACAATGATGACTGAAGCCCCAGTGAAAGGTTGGGGCTTCAGATCGAGTCAATCTGTGAGTGTTTTTTTTTTTTTTTGCCTTGTTTAATTAAACTAAACACAACAAACCCACAGAGTTTGGTTCTTTTCTCAGCTGTACACACTTGTCATAGTCCCTCGACCTTGACATTGTACAGGCGCTGCTCCTGCCACTTCTCATCAGTTACACTTCTCTGCACCGCAGATCTGTTTCTCATTATTCTTACTGTTGTTTCTCTCTCGGTACACGGCATCTACTCAAGGTCCACTACAAGGTTATCGGGCGCTCGACTCGGAGTTTTCCTGGAGTCCCCGTCTCTCTCTCTCACTCACTCTCAGGTGATTTCTGCTGCTCCGTCCAAAATCGGACACTAAGAGTTCACACAGAGGAGGAACAAAACCTCTTCCTGTGGTGAGTCTCAGAAGCAGAACGGAGTAGAGTGACGGAGTCCTGGCCGACTTCACGTCACGTAATACGAACAAGGTTTATCATGAGGACTAATATTCCAAGCTTCAGCAACTGCAGCGGGGATTTATTTATCATGTACACAATTGGAGTAATAATGATGTTGAGCAGAGACGCCGCTCTTGTTACTACCTCTGTTTGTCCATGTTCCGCTGCAGGTCTCTGTTTCTCATTATACAGCATCCATTTGGATCTGGTGGTCTTGTGTCGCACGTGAGGGCGTGAAGGATTCAGCGAAAAATCGTAAGAAATGTACATCTTGCGCTGATTACTAGTCAGCAAGTCACTGGTCATCTTAATTTTCATAAAATTTTATAAAAACCTTTCGCAACCAGGCCTTGAAGCGACGTCGTGATTTAAAAGGGATTTCACAAAAAAAGATTTGCGTTACATGTCGATGTACAAAGGAGGCTTTTAGTGAAGAAGCGGACATTTATTCCCGGACACTAAGCCGTCTGGAATCTCTACCCGTGAATGAATCTCGAGTTGCGACTTCAGAATGAGCTGAGACAACAGAGACCTCTGTTCAGGACTTCCTGTTCACGAACGTGTCAATAACCGGGTCTGTCCTTCTCCCATGTTTAAAAAATGGTCCTGTTTAGGATTCTGTACAAGACTGGAACTCCAAATCAGCAGCTTTAAATTAGAGTTTTAAAAGATTTATTTTTAAAAAAGACAAAATGTTAATGTAGTAAAAGAGAAGGACCTGCAAAACATTTCAAAATTTTACTTTATTTTATTTATTTATTGAAATGAGATCTTGTTAATTTTTTTTAAAGAGGCAAAGTCTAAACAAACAATTTTTTTATTAACTTGAAAGATGTAATGTCTACAAAAATAAAATAACATTTAAAAATAAATTAAGGTTTATGAATGTTTTTATAAAAATTCAATACAAACCTTCTGATCAGTTTCTTCCAGTATGTTTTTAATTTGTTAAAATCATTGCCAAGAATTAATATATAAAGAAATAAATAACTTAATTAAAAAAAAAAAAAACAAGTTCTGACAAACTTAAAATTGCATCTTATAAACATTCAGCACAACATTTAAAATGTTAACAGTAAATCTGCTTCCAGGGTCAATTTATATTTTCTGCTTTAAAGATAATCAATTCTAAAAGAGCAAAAATAATTAAATAAAAGTAATTAAAAAGTCATTAGTTTTAATTAAACTTTAAATTAAAATTTATGTTAAAAGGTAAAATGTTAAATGCTTAAACTGGAATCTTAGAAGGCATTTTATATATATTTATTTTTTAACATGTTATAATTTTTAAGAATCAGTACAAAATATTTACAAAAACAAATGTCATTCATATACGATCCTTTTTTTTTTTCAAAAAAGATTCAATATGACAAACATGTGCTTAAAAAGGAGAGAAAAAGCCCATTGGATCTATAATAATAATAATAAATGCATTTTACAATGTTATAGGTTTAAATTTTTTAGGTTTTAATATCATTAAACAATGATATAAAATGTTTAACAACTACAGTTAAATAACAGTTTTAGCATAAAATCAGTTCCTAAAATCAAAAATTGCTTTAATTAGAAGACGTTTTAATGCTTGTGATTTCAAAAAATAAACTGTGTTACGGATTGAGTAGAGAATGTTGGTGTTGGATCAGCTTCTAATCAATTTTATGAAAAATGTAATAAAACACTACAGCAGTTGGGGGAAATTTGGGACGATATTTTATAGAGACATCATGATCTCATGGACACGTTGCTTGGGACAGCATGTGTCTGGATGTATAAAGTGGAAATAACAGCGTGTGTGTGTGTGAGAGCGAGAGAGCTCTGCGTTGTGGTGGTGTTTGTTGTGGTTGAGTGCAGAGCGCGCCATGTGGTGGCAGTAACGCACAGCGTCTTTGGGTTTGCTGGACATTTTAAAAATGTGAACAAAATTTCATTTATTTAACTGAGTGTGTTTCTGTATGTTAATCTTTTTATAATGTACAGTATATAATATATAATTTTTGTTAAAAAATAAAAAAGTTATATTTTTATTTCTATTTATAGAATTTTTTAAATAACCTTCTTATGAGGTCACAACAGGGGGAGATTGAATAACAGAAAAGCGGAGCTCGTCTGTGCACACGCAAATGAGGGGGCTTTCAAAATAACTATAAAGCCCAGTAAAGCGTAATGAATGAATGAACATCGGTATTTGTTGTGACGATGCTCAGAGGACCCCCGAGTGTCCGATATAATTTGTGCAGTTTTATTAAGGAAATTAGCTACCGAGTATTACTGAGCGTCCTGCAGAACCTGCAGACTTTAACCCCCATACCTGATTCTCTTTGACATGCAAAACCCGGCAGCTTTCCTTTTGTGACGCAATAATATTTTTATGCAACTTTATAATAATAAAGTCATAACATGACAAACATTTTATTTGGTGTATATATATATATATATATATATATATATATATATATATATATATATATATATATATATATATAACACTAATGACAGTAATATTGATCTTTTGAGACAAAATTAGATTTTCCATTTTAAAAACGATTGTTTTTCTTAAAATGAATAAAAGTGAATAAAACACTAGAGGGTATAGGATTATAAAACATTATTATTTATGCCAAAACAATATAGCCAAACGTAAACTGCTAATTTGGACTCAAAGTCCAAATTAACAAAGACTAACTTACTTTCACTAACAGGTTTTCTTGCTATTTTAGAAAAAGCAGTCAGTATACCAATCAGTACACCAACATACGCAAGTTCTCGTTATTCTAGCAAAATATGAGGGATTGGTAAAGTGCAAACTGCAGACCTAATTGACTTTTTGTAAAAGTAGGAAAAAAAAAAAAGTTTTTAGCCAGGAACACAAGCCTGTCCACTGCATCAGGCTCCCCATGTGTGGTGTGTTCACGTGCTCGATGTCAATGCGTAACCGAAGCTCTCTTACAGCAGATCATTTATTTGCCTTTAGGCGTGTACGGGGACGTCGTGTACCAATTCATGGCACGTGCGCTTACGCCTGTGCTCCGTTTCTCATGAGAGTCCTAGGTGTCCTCCTACTGATTACTTTTTTTATCGATCTCGGGTTTGTTTCTTTCCCTCCGCCAGGTGACGGGAGTCGTGGGACGAGCCGAGCTGCTGTCCTCCATCTTTCTTCTGGCGGCCTTCCTGGCGTACACCAAGTCGAAAGGCGCGGATCGCTCCATCGGTAAGTTCCCTCCTTAGACTTTTTTTCTCTTGTTGTTTGTTTGTGTGTTTGTTTGTTTTTTTTTTCAAACGTGTCCAAACAGGTTTGCCGTGAGACGCTCGCGGAGAGCGTTTAACGACCTTCTCGGCCCGAGCGTACCTTCCAGCACGTCGTCTACTCTTGTTGGTAGGTGTGTGCTCGGCAAGGTAAGCGGCTCGGGCCTTCGACCAAGATCTTCCCCACGTAATCATGCCAACCGGGATTCCTTTCCTAAGAAGGAGTGTTGCGTGTGTTGCTGTAACGTTGTTGCGTCGGGTCTTGTTGTAATCACAGCTGAACAAATGAGTACACTGCAGCGGCACGCAACAGGAGGCGTCGAGTAATTTTCTCTTAACTACTGACAGCTATGAGAGTCTGTCTAATAATCCATCTACAGTGCCTTGCAAAAAGTATTCATACCCCTTGAAATTTTTGTCCTCGTTCTGTCATGTTACAACCACAAACCTATTTTTATGTGGTCGATAAACCATCATAATTGTGGGAGGAAAATGATAAATGGTTTTCAACATTTTTTTTTTTTCTGAATATAGTCGCAAGCACCACCCTGGTGCACCAGAAAGACAGCGGGCACGCTGGGCACATGCATTTAAAGGGAACATATTTTAGAAAAGGGGAAATTTTATGTTTAGACCTTCAGAAAGCTCCTGATGCTGGAATAAAGCATGACATTATGATGTCACACAAAGGTATTAACCACTTTTTGGCACAGGTTTAAGGGTTCGTCACGGCTGACCCATTTGAGATGTAAAAAATGCCTTCGCAATTTTGCATCCTCAATGTATTGAGATCACAAAGGCCCGGTTTGTTGGCGATCGTCTAAATCCCCTAGGAGGAGTATATCAAAATCCATTAGGTGCGTTTTGCAGACAGCTCAAAATAACTGAATTCCTGTTGATGCAGAGCGAAAGTTGTTCAGCTCAATGAGATCTAAATGTGTACTGAGTGTGTATGGCCTATGCAGCAAAATCTCATGTGCGGCTCTGAGGCATCCTAATGGGTGGTGCGGGGGCGGGCGGGGCGGATCCTTAGATTAACAAGAGGGCCGTTCACACACTGAGTACATGGGGCTGAGGTCCTAGTTCTTGGGCCCTAAATACAGCTGTTCTGTGAAGCTCTCTGAGGTTTGTTAGAGAACATTAGTGAACAAAGGGTATCATGATCATGGACAAATGCAGGCAAACTTTTTATGTACAGTGGAACCTTGGCTTACGAGCATAATTCGTTCCGGAAGTGGGCTCGTGTTCCAAAACACTTGTAAACCAAATCATCATTTTCCCATAAGAAGTATGAAAACTCAAATTATTTGTTCCACATCCTAAAAAATTAAATACATAAAAATAATTAATACAATCTATAAAATGAAAATAAAACAAATTAATCTGCACTTAACCTTTAAAAAAAAGTACAAATAAATCCCGACAGATAAGTGTTTTCGTTGGTGCGCACATGCGCCGTGTGTGTGTGTGTGTGTGTGTGTGTGTGTGTGTGTGTGTGTGTGTGTGTGTGTGGGGAATTAGCCCCTTCCCTCACCTCGTTTTACACAGTAACACTCCTCCTCCCTCTCCCCACTTTGCTTTTTAAGTTTCACAACAAACACACACACACAACGGAAACACCGTTTTAACAGGAAAAAAAGAAATCTCTCTTGACACTGGCGTGAGCATACTAAGGGAATCACTGCGGTAAAGTAAAAAAACAAAAAACAAATGAACCAGCAGCTTACCTTTTGAAAAGAATCGCGACAGAGCAGAGTGTTTGTGTTTGTGAAGCTGGGGAGGGGGTGAAAAGGCGAGAGAACGTCTGTGCGTGTGTCAGGGTGTTTGCGTGTGTGTGTCGGTGTCAAATTACGCGCATGCACACACATAAGAGAGAAAGAATTCCGCAGCGCAAGAGTGACGCTCTGTGTCAAAATAAGAGTTGCATGCGTGATACATGATGCGGCGCTCGTAAACGAATACTTGCTCGGTTTCCGATTAAAAATCTTTGCTCGGTTTGCGGAACACTCGTAAACCACGTTACTCGCAATCCGAGGTTCCACTATATTTATTTATAAAAAAAACTTTGGAAATCGTTCATCATTTACTTCTCCCTTCACAATTGTGTGCCACTTTGTGTTGGTCTATCACAAAACCCCAATAAATACATTTACGTTTGTGGTTGTAATGTGAAAAAATATGGACAAAAAGTTCAAGGGGTATGATTACTTGCAAGACCCTCTTTCTATTCATCTATCCATTGATAGGATATAAAGGGCTGTCATCTGCCTTTTTGTCTCTGTCTGTCTGTCTCTCTTAAACTGTCTTTTCATCAGTCTCACAGTTTCACTATTTATGTCTGTCCTTATCTATCGACCTATACTGTGCCAGGATGATCTGTCTGTCTCTGTATATCTGTACGTCCTTTCATCTATCTGTATGTGTGTCTGTCTAGCTGTCTATCTCTCTGTTTACCTGTATATTTATCTGTCTATCTAAGTGATGTCTGTTGGTCTGTCAGTCAGTCTGTCGGTCTGTCTGGCAATTTATCTGCTGTTCTGTTTAACTTTCTAACTGTCTGTCTCTGTATGAAACCATCTCTTTGTCTGTCAGCCAGTCTGTATATCTGTACGCCTTTTCATCTATCTAGCTATCTGTCTCTGTTTACCTATCTATTTATCTGTTTGTTTTCTTCATCTAATTCATGCGCAGGTCTATGTCTGTCTGTCTGTCTGTCTGTCCTGTCAATTTATCTCTTATTGTTTATCTGTCTAACTGTATATCTGTCTGTCTCTTTATGAAATCATCTCTTTGTCTGTCAGTTAGTCTGTCTGTATATCCATTGATGTGTGGGTGTCTGTCTGTCTGTCTGGCAGTTTATCTGTCTGTAACTGTATATTTGTCTGTTTCTTAATGAATCTATCTCTCTGTCTATCAGCCCATTTGTCTCCCTTTGTGTTTTAAGAAACTGAAATTTGGTGCTGATAAGACCAGCTCACAATTATTATTATTTTATTTTATTTTATTTTTTTTACCCACGAGCTGGTATGAATGAAAATATAAAAACCAGAAAGTTTGGTTCTCTGACCTGAGAAGCACGCATCAGTACGAGAGAAGTATTTGATCTGAGCAGATCACCTTCATGCATAAAATAACATGAAAAGGTCACTTACTGGAAACAAAAATAAAATGAATTATAATAATAAAGGCATGTGTGAGTGTGTTCTCGTGTTTATTAAAACCCTGCATGTGATTTGTGGTTTCAGTGTGGACCCCCATCGTTCTGACTGTGTTCCTCGTGGCCGTCGCGACTCTGTGTAAGGAGCAGGGAATCACCGTGATCGGGATATGCTGCGTCTATGAAGTGTTCGTAGCCCAAGGGGTGAGACCTTGCGTTCAAAAGAACAAGACACAGATTAAGGCAGTTAATCAGACAAAACTAATCTGCTTTTTAAAATTAACTTTTCTTCCAATTAACATTTAAACGCAGATCAGAAAAGGAAAGTTGTAACACAAAAGCAGCAGTAAAATTTCATCCTTCTTCTTCTTCTTATTATTATTGTAGTCATTGTCTTGAGCATCTAAACTGTCTCTGTTGTTTCTGTTCTTGTTTGCAGTAGATTATGATATTGTGCAATTAACGATGTCTGACTCAATCTAATTGTAATAAGGTCACAGAACAAAAAAACAAACAAAGAATGTAGAACATGATGACAAACGAGAACATTCGTCAGCGGTGGCATTAAAACCACTGACAGGAGACGTGAACAACGTGATCTATTTTGTTCCCGGCACCGGTCAGAGGGCGAGATATTTTAGGCAGGGAGTCAACAGCGAGTTCTTGAAGTTGAAGTGTTGAAAGCAGGGGAAATGGGCAAGCGAGCGAGGGCTACGTTGTGGAAGGCTAGACGACTGGGTCTGGGCGTCTCTGAAAATGCAGGTCTTTTGGTATGTTCTTGGTTTTTCAGTAGTCGGGACCTAATGAAGGTTTCCTCCAAGGAAGGAAAACGGATGAATCTGCAAAAGGGTCATGGGCGAGCAGGGATCATGGATGTGTATGGAGAGTGAAGACTGGCCTGTCTGGTGCGGAGCTCCTGTAGCTCGAGACAGTGTAAAAGGGTGGCCATGCTCACCTGTGTCCTCCACCAAAAGCTCCTACAATCACTATGAGAGCGTCAGAACTGACCATGGAGAAACGGAAGATGATGACCTGATCTGATGGATCATGTTTTCTTTTAGATCATGTGGACGGCTGGGTGCGTGTCTGTACGTTGCTTACCTGGGGAAGAGATGACACCAGGATGCAGCACTGGAAGAAAACCTGCTGGGGAAACCTTGGTTCCTGCCATTCGCGTGGATGTTACGTTGACCATCTTACCTGTACATCGTTACAGAACGAGTTTCTGGAAAACGGTGTTTCCTGATGGCTGTGATCTCTTTCGGGCGGGATGATGCGACCTGAAACGGTTTAAGGAACTCAAAGTTCCCTACGTTTTAGTCTAAGCAAGGATCTGTGCGATGTGCTGGGAAAAACGAGTCCAATCCATAAAGGCCTCACCTCGTAATTTGCTGTATTCCGAGAAGGTGTGTCGGACTGGATCCAGAAAGAGGGCTTTGAGCCAAGTAGAAGCTACAGCTGATACTCTAGTGAAAGCCAGGAATGACTAATTAAGCATCATCTGCTTGGTTGGAATAAAAGCCTGCTCCCACACGGCCCTTTGTGGGTCCAGTTCGACGCCCCCGATTTGAAGGATCTGCTGATAAATGTCCCGGTGCCAGATACCACAGGTCTAGTGGAGTCCAGGCTTTGACACGTCAGGGCTGTTTCAGCGGCACCGCGGGGACGTACGTGATATTAGGCAGATGCTTCGATTTATAAGTGTACACAACGTTAAAAAGAATCTGGTCCAATCTGAGTGATTTATAGCCTCGAGGTGCAGCATGCACATTGTGGTTTTCTTTGTTTCCTTTTCACTTAAAACATTAGCTTTGTTTACGAAACAAAATTTGGGGAAGATTTAGCCGCGACAGCTCCTTAAACATCCCCGGGCTACGGGCGGCTGAAGTAATTTGCAGTGCAATTGAAACTATCCAAACATCACGATTCACTCGCCTGAGACCACAGGCTCTCTTTCGGAAGGGAAGAATGCAGACGACACATTAATTTGTCTCTGGACATGTTAATTGCATCTTGGCGGTTTTGTTGTTTCTTGTTCCTGTAAGTAGTTTAGTCTTCGAGTCAAGTGCTTAAGGCATGCGTCGACTCTGGAAAACCAGCGCGCTCGTTGAAGGTGTTCATCAGGGTTCGGTACACACTCGGGCTTTCTGCTGGTCCTGGCAGCTCATCCTGCTCCTGTTAATTTACCCATTCACTGTCACAAACCTTTACATGAAGCGAGTGTGAGTAATTAGCTGTGTAGGACACTTCATCTCCCTTAATTGTTTTATTATTATTTTTAATAACGGTGTAGTTAAAGAGATAATAGAGGGTTTGTGATGTGATATATTATTCAGCTAATTTATTGTGTCTGGTTTTATTCCCTTCCGTCTGACTGTTACACAGTTCACTTTGCCCCTGCTGTTCGAGACGACGCTGCAGGTGTTGCGAGGGAAGGACCTTTTTCCATATTCTGTGCTGCAGACCTTGCTGAAGCTGGTGGTGCTGGTCATCAGCACGCTGCTGCTGGTTATAGTGCGAGTGCAGGTCATCCAGTCGCAGCTGCCCGTTTTCACCAGGTGAGCTGATTTCCAAAGGGGTGGAATTGAATAATCCCACTCTCCTGATTGATAATCTCACTATCTTGATTTATAATCCCTCTCTACCGATTTATAGTCCCACTATACTGATTTGTATTCCCATTATGTTGATTTATAATCCCACTATCCTGATTTGTAATCCCACTATCCTGATTTTAACAGTTTCATCATTTACAATCCCACTATCCTGATTTACACATTATCCTGATTTATAATCCCGACTATCCTGATGTATAATCCCACTGTCCTTATTTGCAGACCCACAGTTCTGTTACAGTCCCACTATTTATAATCCCACTATCCTCATTTTAAGTCGCTCTCATCTGATTTGCACAGTATCCTGATTTCTAATCCCTCTGTCCTGATTTGCAATCCCACTATCCTACTTTATATTCCTGTTGTCCCCATTTTTTTGATTTGCATTCTCATTAATGTAATATATAAACCTACCATCCTAATTTATTATCCCACTTTCTTTATTTATAATCACTAATTCACAACCACAAAACTCACTACACTGCTTTATACATTAGTGCTATTACAATTTACAATCTTACTGTCTGGATTAATAATCTATTAATTCTATTCTCAATTGCAAATACACTGTTCTGCCTTATAATAGCACAATTCCACTGTCCTGGTTTATAATCTCTCAATTCCACTGTCTTGGTTTATATTCCTAAAATTCCACTTTGCAAATGCATTATTTTGCTGTATAATCCACAATCCTGCTGTATAATCCCACAATTCCACTATCCTGATTTATAATCCCACACTTCTACTATTTAGATGTATAATCTCACAGATCCACTGTCCTGGTGCAATTCCCAAAATCCCACATTGCAAATACCACTATCCTGTTTTATAAATCCACAATTTCCCTATCCTGATTTATAATCCCACAAATCCAATATTCTGTTTTATAATCCCACAATAACAATATTCTGGTTAAAATTACCACAGTTCCACCACTCTCCTGTTTTATAATCCCACAATTTCCCTACCATAATTTATAATTCCACCATCCTTATTTAGAACCCTATAATTCCAATATTCTGTTTTATAATCCCACATTCCTGATTTACAATCCCATTTCACCCATTTATAATCCATAATCCACCTGTTCTGATGAAGAAACCATTAGGGCAGGGGAAGTTCTTTGGTTACAGGATTAGACTGCACATCTGAAGGTCCTGAGTTTGAATCCCAGATTTCTCAATTCTTATATACAATCCTGATGATCCTTTCATCCTGTAGATGAGAAGATAATTAGAAATGTCCCTTTGTTTTAGTGGCACATACACAACCTCATTCTTTAATCTAAAAGTGATTTTATTCTATCCTGGCAGAGCATAATCTGGGAATACGGGACACAAGACAGGAATACATCTGAGGGCACGAGTCACACATTCACAAAGAACACACCAATGAAACCCATAGTGACACTTGTGAATCTGTTCAAACAGTAACTTGGGATTAAATCTACCTAGAATGCTGAAGCTGTGAGGCAGCATCATTAAAAAGCTAATTACTCAGGAATTCTTCAAGCATTCTATGTTCCTTGTAAGGAAGCTGGGTTCAGGGCCCAGGGTCAGACGTGAGTCTGGGAGACAAGTGGGTTAAGGTTGATACACAGGCTGGCAGTTCAGCAATGCTGGTGCTTGAACTCTCAACCTTCTAATCTGAATCGTAATCATTGAGGCACCAGGGAGCTTATTACCCTGATCTGATCTAGACGGTTTCTGGGTAAAATCACAGTTCTTAGGTGAACGTAAGCCTTCAATGAGCAAGCACAAAAGTTTGTATACCCTTAGGCCATATTAAGGACACAAGTAGAATTATGGCATTGGTGGCTCAGTGGTCGGTTTCTTGCCTGCCATTTGGAAGGCCCGGGTTCGATTCCCATCCAAACCCTAGCCACTGGATGCAGTGCCATCCCAAGTCCGGATAAAATTGTTGTCAGGAAGGGCATCCAGTGTTAAACCTATGCCAAGCTTGTGCGCGGATCGGATGGTCCGCTTTGGCGACTCCTTACCTGGAGCAGGCAATCGACCAACAACAGTACAAGTACAATTTTAGAAGACTTTTTTTTTTTTCTTTCTTTACAATCCTATGCAGTATTTATCAAATTACAGAAATAAAAATCGAACTCAGGACCACACTGCAGCTAAGAAAAGCGGGACGTTTCTATAGGATTTGACATAACGTTCACCGTGTCACGCCACAACGGGTTTGTATAACCTGTTGTTATTTTTGCCGTTCATTCAGTAGGAACTACAAGACAGCGTCATCTTTAGAACCTGTACAGGCACTGGAATGCGCAGTGGACGAAGTTGCTTCCTTGTGTAACATAAAACTAATCCTGTTTGAATAGTTTCATAAAAGCTATTTTACTCGTGTGATGTGTGTGTTGTGTGCGTGTGCTTTCTAAGAAGCTTAAAGCTTAAGTCGCAGCAGGATCTCGTGTATAAAGCGGTCCCACTTGGATAACAGTTAATTAGTAGAAACGAGTGTCATTTCGCCAGCCGAGACGCCTTTTTACGCCTTTTTGTGTGGACACATGATGAGCCATGTTGTTTTGACAAGAAGGCATGAAATTAAAATGTGACGCACCAGATAGAAATGCATCGGTGGTGCCAAGATGCGGTCTTGCGGTCGTTGGCAGGTCTGCGTGGAACATCTGGCAGATTAAAAGACAATACATAGACAAAATGGCATTTATTAGAGAGTTATATTACAAACGATGATGAATTAGATAAGCAGTTCGGAATCCTTTACTCCCAGAGGTCTGTTTTTGGTTCTCCGCAAAAAGGAAAGCGTAGTCTGCCTCCGACAAACATGAGCTCGCAGATGACGATGTTGATGATTAGTCGGGATGGGAAACACGAATCAACCAGGGTCCAGCCGATACGATGTTATTACAATACAGATGTGTGCATTTTTTTTTTTGCAATTCTAAACAGTCATGTTCCAAAGTTTAATTCATGTTTTCTTTTGTGTAAAAACACAAGGGTAGGTTAAAAAAAAAAAAAAAAACTGTCATATCAGCTTTTTCCATTCAAGGCTACCGTCTCCCCAGTCACTGCTGTGCAACGTGTGAATCAGTTAATTTGTAACATCGTTAAGAGCAACAGTGATTTTGCATTTTGTTGTCTGAGGGTGCACAAACAAGTGTTTGGAAATCTGCAGAATTTTGACCGATACTCCGTCAAGGGCGATGAACATGTCTTTAAAGAGAAACGTACCAGTGACGAGACCTAGATTCATCTATACAAGCCAGTGAGTAAACGGCAAATTATGGAACTGAAACATTCTCAATCGCTGACCGAAAAAGTTAAAAAACTGGAAAATTCAGCAACGATTACAGTTTTCTGGGATTCTCAAGGGCCAGTATTGGAACATTATTAGGACAAAGATTCAACAATCAACAGTGCTCGTTACAGACACTTATTGACGAACTGAAGACTAAACTTTGGATTAAACACAGAGGACCTCTCCCGAGAACATTGTGATCTTGCATGACGATGCACGTCTACCATGCACGATACGCTTCTGCCCATACTGTCCACACTAAAGCGTCCTCCCTATAGTCCTGATCTCGTTCCATCAGACTTTCAGCTGTTTGGTCCCCAGAAAGCAGCCCTACGAGGACGAAGATTCAGTTCTGCTGAAGAAGTGAAGACAGCGGTGCCTTCATGTCTCTCAGTTCAGACGTAAACATATTTTTGATGAGGAAATCACTGCATTTGCCATCATGTGCTTGTGTCCAGTACAAGAACGCGTCTTTTGTAAGCTCTCCAGCAGACCTCGACGTGGTTCGTATGCTCGCACCGCTGGTGTTGTACTGAACTAGAGGAGGAAGTCGTCCAGACCCCTCACTGCCGCGGGCTTTAATGAATCAGTTTCAAGCTCGTTAAAGTAAATCAGACATCTAAAACAAAGTCTCATGCTTTGGGTTTGGTTTAATTGCAACATTCATTGAATCTCAAGGAGCATGTTTTATTTAACCGGCGTGCCCGGAGGTTGCCAGAACATGCTCTTCATTAAGCGTCTACAAATGACGGGTGAAACGGATGCATTCCAGTGTGACGTGCTTTCATTAATCTCGCACTGGCTCCGGCCGGGTTTTATATCTTACACGCTGCATTACACTAGCGCCGAGAGATCTCTTGTTGATTGTATACTCTCGCCTGCCGTTTCTTCGCCATCTCTCCTGTGGATTGCGTTATCCTGCAGTTTCTATGCTCTCTCTTGCGGTTTGCGCACTCTTGTCATTATTTTCTTCCAATATATATATATTTTCCCCCTTTCTTTTATTGAAAAAAAATGCTGCAGAAGTTGCCGCACTGCCAGTCTACACACATGCAGCAGGGGTTCAAATGAATTATGATCAAATAAAAGAAAAATAATTATGATTTTGCAAAAGAAACTTTTGAACTTCCCCTAATAATGTGCATTTTAATTGAAATCAAAGCCAGAGTATCTAACTGATTTAATAAACTTTACAGTGTGGGGCCTGTCGCCTGTTAAACCCTAGCTGTCCCTCAAGATCGCTGCACTACAAGCACGACATGTCGCCGTTCCTTGTTAGCTAGGCCTGCGGTTCTGCTGAGCGGGAGCGTACTGATCAGACGAGTCTGTTGCAGGTTCGATAACCCGGCGGCCGTCAGCTCCACGCCAGCCCGGCAGCTCACCTTCAACTACCTGCTGCCCGTCAACGGCTGGCTCCTGCTCAACCCGTCCGAGCTGTGCTGCGACTGGACCATGGGCACCATTCCTCTGGTGGAATCGGTACTAGACCCGCGCAATCTGGCAACACTGGTATTCTACGTGCTGCTGGGCCTCCTGACCTATCACAGCGTGCGACATGCTCACAGCTCCGCCAAGACCGTCCTCATGGTAAGGCACATGAACACAATCACAATACATGTTAAAAAGTGAGCTGCTTGGATTTCGTTATTGCTGTAAAAAATCTTATAACAAAAATATAATTTAATGTTTTTTGGTTTTTAAACCGTCTTGCTGCAATGTTATTAAAATGTTAGCGTCTCTCCTTGCTCAGTGTTTCCTACAGGATTCTGTGCCCCAGACATTTTATTTTTTTTCTTCATTTCAAAGTAAAGATTCTTCAAACATTCAGCCTGTCAGACTGTCCGCCCCTGTGACACACCCGGCTGCCTGACTGGCCTCCCCTTTTTTTCATTTTGAGGAAATACACTATATTGCCAAAAGTATTGGCTCGCCTGCCTTCAACTGCATATGAACTCTTGAGTAACATCCAATTCTTAATCCATAGGGTTTTAACAAATCTTTGACCATTCTTCCATGAGGAAGAACTCTGATTCGTCCCGAAGGTGTTGACTGCGCACCAGTGCACAAAGCATGTTAGAACAGGAAGTGGCCGTACCCAAACCGTTCCCGCAAAGTTGGGAAGCATGGAATTGTCTAATGTCTTGGTATGCTGAAGCATTAAGAGTTCCTTGCACTGAAACTAAGGGGCCGAGCCCAACTCCACCCACGTCCCAGCATGACTGGGTCCATAAAGCAAGGTTTATGGAAGACATGAGTGTGGAAGAACCCAATAGAACACTTTTTGGATGAATTAGAGCCGAGACTGTGAGACAGGCCTTCTCGTCCAACATCAGTGTCTGACCTCACAAATGCGCTCCTGGAGGAATGGTCAGAAATTCCCATAACCGCGCTCCTAAACCTTGTGGGAAGAAGAAAATAAAGCTGTTATAGCTGCAAAGAGGATGGGGCCAACATCATATTAATAAATAAAAAGAATCGGATGTTACTCAAGTGAAGGCAGGCGAGCCAATACTTTGAAAAAGGGGCAAAAGGGGCACTCATGTCGAATCGGGACGTGTGACAAACTTTTTGGTGGATGAAGGGGTAAAAGTGATTTGACATTTGCTAATGACTTTCGAGCTCAGTACGGTGGACACAGGGAGCATTTAATACCAGTCACATTAAAATTCCACCCCTTGACAAAAGCCTAAAGTTACCTAACGGTGCGAGCTGTCCCAGGTGGTGGTGGATCGGACCGCCTCCACAGCATCACTTTTACTGAACCTCCTTAATGTGGTGCATGACGCATCTGATCTGACGAGAACCGGAAGTCGAACAGGTGCCAACAAAAACAGTTCTCAGAGCAGTTTAGAATTGCAGAACTGGTGGAATTCATATTCATAAAATCTGCGTTTTTAACAATCTTCGTGGCAGGAAGACACTGGTGGGCGGAGGTTGTCGCGCGACTATGGTTTTTCTACGCGGCCAGCCGACTGCCCGGAGTGCGACCCTCACAAGTCCCCGACAAGCTGCGGGGGGAAAAAAATGCTGAGGATGCAGAACCCGGAGCAAAGCTTTTACAATTTTCCCTTTGGGATTAATAAAATACTAATGGGAACAGTCACATTTAAAAAATAAATAAAATTTGTACACTTATGCAACTAGTTTTGTAAACAAGTTTTGCCTTTTCATTTCTTCTCCTCTAAAACTTTACTAATTTTTTATTTTTTATTTTTTTACTAGAATTGAAATGGTTACCAGACCACATCAAAGTTGCAAAACAGTTGTCCGGCCTGACTAACGGTGTATATTTTGCGATTTTACCTGGGGGTGTGTAAACTTTTTTTCATATCTGCTGTACTATGGCCCGCATTCTGGACAACACTTTCCTCGTGTATGAACTTGAATCGAATTGTTTAGGTAAGTCCAGACAGGCTGCATTCACCAGAGCAAAACACACACACACACACACACACACACACACACACACACACACACACACACACACAAAACAAAGGAGTAATTTCAGAGCCAATTTACATAACGTTCCAGCTGAGATCCATCTCCGTAGCTGCACAGCGGACTCGTGTTACTCGCCGGGTTCCTCTCACAGAGTATTAGGGCCAATAGAAATTGCGTTCGAGCGCAGCGATTTAGGAGAGGAAGCGGAAACTGCGGCGCTAAATCAAATCAGGGATTAGCCAAAGAAGTAGCGCTTTCAAGTGCAATAGGGCACGAACAGCCCGAGCGTCGTGCGGCGGCGCGGCTAAATGCTCTCATTGTTCCTGCTCAGACAGGGCCGCGCCATTCTCGATGCTAATCGCGCTTAAAAAAAAACAAAAAAAAAAACAATTTGCACGGCTTTGTCTGGGCCACGAGAACAATTATACAGTAAAGCGCTGCGATTAAAACCCGAGCAAAGTAGACGATTAAGGTCACGCGGATCCTTTCGCAGGTTTAAGCCTGCTCGTTTTGATTTATTTAAAAACAGGAACGATAAGTCACACCTTGCAAGAATGATTGATTTTTTTTTCCCTCACGATAGCGAGTTTTGTTAAAGCTCTGTGTTGCACAACCTTCTCTCATATTTTAGCCTTTAACACGACTAGAGTGACTAAATTTATGTGTTTATTGAACTGCATGAGATATGATAAATAACCGGGTCATTCATCCAAGCGGAGAAGATTCTTTAGAGGGAATTGCTGTGGGGGGGGGGAAGAAAAACAGGCACTTCAAACGAACAGCGTTATCAGGACGGGCGGTTTCATTATACATCCAGTTGCGAAAAGCTGCCCGACTTCAGTTATCCTATTGTAATTACCTTTTGTGGGTTTTTTTTTTTTTTTGGATCCAAAACCAACACGGACTTGAACCCTAAAAAGATCTCCCCATGCTGTGTACCTCATGATGTTGCCACAGGGACATTCTGGAAGACCTAGTGTCCAGGATGTCGCGACTCCTGAGGATGGCTGAGCAAACAGATGTTGTGCAACCTGTGAAAAGCGCATTAACAGTATGGACCGCGCTGAACCTTGGCACGCCGTCCGTTAACGCGCGTTTGTCGCCTCAACGGATATAGAAAGGAAGTTCACCGAAGACACCCGGGTGATTAATGTTATCACATTGTCAGAGAGTTGAACTTTTTTGTCCTTGTGAAGATGAGAGGAGAAGCGGCGACATTCCGAACTTGTGCAACCGCAGGAACTGTCAGGGGTCAAACACATGTAGCCGGCGCTGCAGGAAGATATAATCTTTTTATGACACAAAAAAGGGGGAACGAAAGGGGGAAAAACACACACACACACACACACACACACACACACACACACACACACACACACACACACACACACACACACCAGGAAGAGCTTTATAAGCCGTGTGTGTATCAGGCACTGAAAGAAACCATTGCAGAAACTGCATTTCCAACCAAGCATGAACCGCCCGATTCGCTGAGCACAAAAAGCCCTCGCTCCTACACCATGACCGCAGAGGGGTTGTCAAACTTGAAAACTATCTTGAAAGTAAAGCACTAGAATGAGAATCCGGTTCTCATCATGATCATCTCAACGTTGATGAAATGTATTCTCGCTATAAGTCCCGCCATCATGTTTATAATCTCCATGCGTTCGTATAATTGTACAGTGATGTTCTAGAATTCTGCTAATCTATATTATAATAATTATGGCTGAGTTCATATTGCCAGGGTGAAGTGACACGATTCCTATTTCAACCACCCCCCCCCCCCCCTTCCAAAAAAATCAGATTTTTCTTTTTAACGATTGTCTGAAGGCGAAGAGAAATTTGTAAAAGCTTAGCTCCAGCCCTGCATCCCCGGTGGAAAAAACGATAGTAGCGTGACTAGCTTCGCTCAATTGTGTGTCTTCCCGACACAAAGAATGTTAAATGTTTTTTAATAGTTCTCCAGATGTTTTTAAGGTACAATAAAAACAAAAAAAACTGAACGGAATTGGAACCGACGGGACACCGAGACGATCACACCCGTCATGAGTGAAGTGTTCCTCATTAACCAAACGAATGAATCGGGAACGGCCCTTTAGAGAAGGTTTCCCCAACGTCTCGGTTTTCATCGTGGTCCGTAAACAGCTCACGGGGCATGCACTGGATCTCGAGTTTCTAAATGACGAACATTGTGAAGGGGAGGAAATAAATGTGGCTTGACTGTGAGTTTACCAAGAACGGGGACTGAAATAAGAGAGCGAGATGAAAAATGTGCATGTAAGCGCTAGAGGAACGTTAAAGGAGCTGCTGTAGAAACATCTTGGAAGAAAAGGTCACTCACGGAACGTCTCAACTCTGGACTGAGGTGGCTTGTCGCCTGGACCATGGAGTATGTAGTCTTAGAACAAAAGTTTGTTTGATGCCCAACCAAGAGAGCTGATCACCCAAACACCACCAAACGCAAGGTGATTATTAGTCCATGACGCTGGACGTCTCCAGATGAAACTGGGACACGCCGGCGTCTGTTAGAAATCTAATGAAGGAAAAAATTTCACCTTCCAGCAGGCAAACAAACAAGTTCCTTCAGAAGAACAGGATCGATGTTTTGGAACGTTTGGAAGGACTGGACGCGGCCGTGTACAGGAGATCCGCTCACACCGTGATGGATCTGAGACATTTTTGCAAAGGCAAATAGACAAGTCACGTTTTGCCAAGTTGGGGAAACTCTATCCAAAAAACACTGAGTCATAAATTACTAGTAAAAGGTTCTTTAACAAAGTGTTAAGTAGCATCAAAATGGGTTTTGAATCAGGTGTGTGTGTGTGTGTGTGTGTGTGTGTGTGTTTTGCTCTGGTGAATGCAGCCTGTCTGGACTTGCGTAAACAATTCGATTCAAGTTCACACACATAGAAAGTGTTGTCCAGAATGCGGGCGATATTTATTTAATACGTACAGCAGATATAAAAAGTTTACACACCCCCAGGTAAAATCGCATGTGTAAAAGAAAATATACAGCTTTAAAAGTTGGAAAACCGTCCGGCCTGATTATGTGGTCTGGCAACAATTTTAATTCTAGTAAAAAAAAATAAAAAAAAAAATGAGTAAAGTTTTAGAGGAGGGGAAATTGCTAGTTGCATAAATGTACACACACTTATTTTTTGTGTTTGATATTCCCAGTAGTATTTTATTAATCCCAGAGAGAGAGAGGGAGAGAGAGAGGAAAAAGTGTAGCTTCAGCCCTGCGTTCTCTGCATTTCCTCCGCAGATTGTCGAGAAATTTGAGGGCCGCGCTCCAGGCGTAGGAAAAACCGATAGTAGCGTGACTTGGTTCGTTCTCCATTGCGCGTCATTTCCGACACAAAGACTGTTGGAGAACATCTGGAGAAAAGCCTTTAAGGTACATACTGGTTGTGAAAAATCCAAAACAACAACAAAAATAAGTAAATAAAAAGAATAGGAACGGACGGGAGCGACTACAACAAGCTGCCACTAGTGCGGCGCCGAGACGATCACGCTCGTCATGAATGAAGTGTTTCTCATTCACCGACCGAATGAATCGGGAACAGTCGTTTAGAGAAGATTTTCCTCAACGTTTTCATCGTGGTCCGTAAACAGCTTACGGGACATGCACTGGATCTCAAGTTTCTAAATGACCTTGGACAGAGGAACATTGTGAAGGCCTGAGTTTACCAAGAACATGCCTGAGCGAGCTAGAGGAACGTTAAAGGAGCTGCTTTAGGAACGTCTCGGATCCGCTCAAGATTTTTCTAAGGAAAGTTCACGTTTGGCCCAGTTGGGGAAACTCTACCCAAAAGACATTGAGTGATGAATTACAAGCAAAAGGAGCGGAAAATATCAAAATGGGTGTTGAATCCCGTGTGTGTGTGTGTGTATGTGTGTGTGTGTGTGTGTGTGTGTGTGTGGGGACATGTTTTATTTCAACCCAGCAGGAGCCACACCCGAGTCCACCTGTTTAACCAGACTACCAGGTGTGGCTCGTGCCTGGGTCGGAATGAAATCCTGAACTGGACGCGATCTCCCAGTCCCTTGTTAAAATTATTTAAACACCTGTTATTAACTTCATAAGCTGCACGGTTTGAGCTTCATCACTAAACACAAGGCCGTGTTTCTGAGTGGTTTGGTGTTGCTGGTTTGGAGCTGCAATAAACTTAGAACAGAGACGCCAAAGTCTACAATGTAACCGTCGTGTTTATGATGTGGTGATGCTGGAGACAGTGAAAAAACAAAACGATAATTTTTTTCTTTAGTTAGTTACAAATAGGGCTGCACTATGTAAATAAAAAAAATATATATATAAAAAAATCAAATAGTGCACGTATTAAATGTGTTAAAATGCGGTATTTAACTGTTAAATGTACCGTTTGGCATCCAAGCGTATTTATTCAGGCTAACACTAAGTAAAAGGGATTTAAAGGGATGTTTCTCAGTATTTATCCCCTCGAAATAATTATTTAAAACAAACAAGCAAAACATCTATGTAAATTCCCAAATTTTTTTGTATGTTTTTTCTTTTTCCCACATTGTTTGTTTAGTGATTTATTTCCTACTTTCTAGAACAATAGTGGAGATTCCAAAAATATGAAACATGGAATTGCGCAATTAAGTAACAGCAAAAAAGTCTGTTGTTAATTCAAGACATGAAGGTCGGCTGTTCTGGAACAGTTTTTGCAAGAACAGTATTGTGTCGAGTGCGAAACCCATCGAGCTCCAGGATGAAACTGTCTCTCATGAAGACCTTCCCAGGAAAGCGAGACCAAAACTTACTGCTGCAGAGGAGAAGCTCATTTAGAGTCACCAGCCGCAGAAATCACCAATTAACAAGCAGCACCTCAGATTAGAGCCGTTATGAAGCTTTACAGAGCAGAAGTAGCAGATAAACATCTCAATATCAACTGTCCAGAGGAGATTATTGTGTGTTTTGGGATAAACAGCTTCAGTATTGTTTAACAGCGTAGAGAGAAATAAACATCAGGAACAATCTTGCAGTTAGAATAAGGGGGGTGTACAAACTTTCAACTGGTAAAGCCTTGCTCCTGGACCTTCCGATCAGTAACCCAGAGCCCGAACTCACCGAGCGACACTGCCCCAATCTTTATTCCATTTAATGAATTCATTTATTCATTTAATTTGAAGGACCACAGATTTTGTGAAACTATATTTACGACGTTTAATGTTGTTGTCGTGCGCCAGGATTTTTATTTTAACTCATGAAAGAGTGAATTAGGGGAAATCACAGCCCCGGGCATGGATGACTTGTTACAATGGTTTTAACAAGTTGTAACATTCCAGTGGTTTTACCAGTGGTTTTAAATGTTTTTTTTTTTTTTTTGGCTTTCCCTAAGAACTGGAGAAGTTCCTCCACTACGTGTTTAATGGTTTCTGCCGTTTGCACAGAGCTCTCCTGTTTAAGCTGCTGCTGATCCTCTGGCGAGTGATGCTAACGCTAAGGCCGTCATTTCTCTTCGTCAGGCCCTGTCTCTGATTGTCCTGCCGTTCATCCCGGCGTCCAATCTGTTCTTCCCCGTGGGCTTCGTGGTGGCCGAGCGCGTGCTCTACGTCCCCAGCATGGGCTTCTGCGTCCTGGTGGCTCACGGATTCAAGAGCTTGGCGTTACGAGGGTAAATCCATCAACTGGTTTATTAGTTATAAGAACGAATGGCTTTTTAAAAATTTTATTTATTTTTTTAAATGCGGTTCAAAAAAAAGATTCCCACATGACTCAGCTTCATGGGCAGCTAAACAGTGACGGGTTAGAAATAAAACAGCGGAAACCGTTTTAAATCCAACAATCAAATGAATAAACAGTAAAACCAAGGATGAAGAAATGTGATGAAATGCAGCACACAAACTGCTTCCAAAGCACAAAGGATCAGGAATCTAGCTTGGAACTGAAATGCGTAACTTTCCCGAGCCCCGAATAAAATAAATAAATAAATAAACTCAACTTGGAATTCCTAGACAGAAACTTAGGACCTTTCGTCAACCATGAGTTCAGCAAGTGCCGTCAGAAATCTATAAAGCTTTAGCGGTGATTGTTACACAACAAAGACTATAACAAACATCAATAAAAAAATGTCACATCCAAATACTATGAATTGACAAATTGACGATCAACTATTACACTTTTTTTTGTTGTTGTTTTTTTTTTTGTAAGTTTTACTATATAAACAAAGTTTGAACAAAAACTGAGTTGACCCCATCTGAAACCCCATGTTTCATTTATTTGCCTGTCCAATTATATTAAATAATAAACATTTGATCAAATCTCTTTGTAATATCAGTTTAATGACATCATGACAATGTCGACTGTCCGTCCACTCGTCACGAAACTTACACTGATGTTCCATCCTCTTTTGTACAAAAAAAAAAAAAGTTAAATGTAAATTTAAGTGCAATAAGAGGCGTGTTCAAGTCGAGCCGGGACTTTGGATTGTGCAATGAATAAACAACTCCCTCTATTTCTCTTTATAATTCCCTGCTACACTAATGCACTTATCCCATTTGGAACCATCAGGGTAGAAAGTTTTCTGAGTACACCGGAGCCATGATGGGATCGTCTGCTTCACGTCTGAAACGCCGGCCTCCGAGGAACTAATTTAATGCCTCAAACATGAGGAAATGGCTCGGAGCGAGGTCAGGACTGGACATGGGGTGTGGCGATTACTCGCAGCTGAGTTGCTTTTTCCATGAAAGGAGTTCCTGGGAGGCCAGCACATCAGATGTGACATGACATGAAGCAGGCAGTCTGATCACGGCTCCGGCGTATATAGAGAAATAAAGGGAGTTGTTGTGTTATACTGCACAATCAAAAGTCCTGGTTTGACTTGAACACAAATATTTTATTTATTTTTTAATTTTTTTATTAAAGCCAATCCAAGGCCAAAGATAACACACATCCACACAGTGCGCACTCTGATTGGTTGAAAATTTGTCCAATACGGCGAGTTGGCCAACGCCCAAAACCCCCCCAACGCCCAAATCCCCAACGTAAAAACCCCTTATGTGCAGTTTCAAATTGCAAGCAGTTAGCAATTATGTCATTAACATCTGAAATACAATGTTCAGCATCATACTATGTGGAAAACAGATCAGGTTGCAAATTCCACACATTTTTCTTACCCAAAAGTTTAATATGTTAGCAGTGATTTAATCAATTAATTATTAAAGGTAAAAAAAAAAAAATAATTGTAGTGGCAGAATCCCAGCAAATTAGTCATGTGAGAAATGAATGAAGCCAGAATAGTTTAAGCAGTAAAAAAAAAAAAAAAAAAAAAAAAACACACGTGCCTATGTCGCGCAGGTGGACACGCGTGTAAATCACACATCAACATTATTTTGGCTTTTGTTGCTAAGCGAAAACTCTCATTTTCTGTATGTGTGCAAATAATATATTTTGCTCTCTTAAACTTTCGCTCGTCCACTTGTCAGAGTTCCCAGATCGCACTGAAAAACAAAACAATGCCAATGCTGAAAATGCTGCAGTCCTAGAAGTCGTTTAGTAACTCAGCTATTTTATCCACCTACAATTCTTTCACTTTATCAAATTACCCTGAGAGAGATTTTCCAGTCAAAGGTAATAATAAAAAATAAAAATAAAAAAAGCCCAGGTAATGGACAGGTTAATGCATATGTGAGCTACGGAGAATTATTATGCCAAACAAACGTCGGTTCCTAAAATTTGAATCGATTAAATTCCTCATGCCAATTAATTGATTAACGAGTAACCATTGTTCATCTACATTCTTCACGGCAGTTTATAGTTCACTGATGAACATCTCTAGAATCTATAAAAGTATGTGTTGAAATACACGTCGATCATTTCGACTGGAAAACTAGAATTTACACCAGGAAGTAAGATGATGAACCAGATAATCAGAAGTAAACACGTATCCCAATTTATTATTTTATTATAATTTTTTTTCTCCCCCCTAGTCCACGGGATTCGCATGGTTTTACAACGCTGTTTAAAATCTCTCACCTCTGCACGCGTAACTCATCGGCTTTCCTCCTCTAGGGCTCTGAAGAAAGTCTCCTGGCTGTTTATGGGTGTTCTCCTCACCACGCACGCCATGAAGACGTTCTACAGGACCTGGGACTGGGAGTCGGAGTACACACTGTTCACCTCTGCCTTAAAAGTATGACTCGTCTTAAACTTTTTTCATAGAACCATGAGGACATATGGAGGTTTTGTTTTTGCTTTCTTTAGACTAAAAAAAAAACAATAAAAAAAAGTTTAAGATGTTTGGACTTGTATCAAACACCTGTGTTGCGCAAAAAAAAAAAAAAAAAGAGAGTGAGGAAATTTTGGCTTTGCTTTTTCTCAAGGTCAAGCTGGTGTCTTGTTTGCTTTTTCCATTTCCACAGAAAGACGCCGTGCCGTCGTGTACATTTATAACCGACTGTAATCTGCGCTCGTCTGTAGACGCTTTCATAAAGAATTTCGGACGTTTTGATTACACCGACCTGGACGGCTCGTATCTGTCTCACGTTTGACATGGTTGGCCAAAACCAGCTGGTCTAAAGTACTGTTTTGTTTTGTTTTTTATTTAAACCAGCTTCTTGCATAATGTAATATTCAAAGATGCCAAAGGAACATTAATAAATGGAATGTTTTTTATTTTATTTATTTATTTATTTTTAAATATATATATATATATATATATATATATATTTTCTCCCTGGAGTGATCTTATGTATGAATGTATTCTTGGCAGGAATACCAAGTTTTCCTCAAAACCTCATTTTTAGTTTTTTTTTATCTACCCACTTATCAGGATTTAGCCGCAGCTGCCTGTGACAAGGTTTTCCCAGGCGCATGTATATTATTTTTAACTTTTTTACTCCACAATATCACAGAAGACCAAAAACCGCCACTGACAACAATGTGGTCCTGGTTAGCCTCCATTGCAGTCTGACTGCTGTAAAAAAAAAAAAAAAAAAAAAGTCAACCTAGTAAAGTCTGGATCGAGTGGACGGTGGTGGACTGCTACTGAAATTATCCTTATTATGTCCTCATCACTACAGAGGTCACACCTGCATTTTGTTTCTCCCCCTAATGACGACTGTCTCTATCTTCTTATCTTGTTTATCTTGTCTTGATTATAATCAGGAGCATCCATTGTGTTATCAGGTCAGAGGTTAATTGTGGAGATGAGTGTGTGCCAACCGCTCAGCGCCGCGTCTCCAGGTCGTCTGGCGGCGCCTAGAGCGCGACACGCTAGCGCCTGCAGTACAGTACAGGAGCAAGCTTTGGTACCTTTACTGCATGAGAAACTGATTAACCCTCGTAAAATTCACAGGCTGAGCAGAGCTTAATAACGTCGTCATCATTAGGAAATATGATGAACTTTGTTCATCACTTTTGACGAAACTGATTAATGAACATATTACCTCCTAATTAACAGCAGGGTTTAAGGACTTGCACTCGATTCAGGGTTAGGTTGAATTCGGTCTTCAGGATATTTTGAACAAAATGGAAATGAAGGAATGTTACAGTAGGACTGAGAAGAGACTCCATTCATTCTAAATGATAAACGATGCAAAACAGTGTGTTCATTCGTAACTTTATCCCTTTAGCTTAGGGTTGGGAATAATAGTTGACTTCTGCCGCGGTTGCATTTCATGTCATTAAAGACTTAGTTTACTTTGACAGGAATGAAGGGTTCACTTACTTGTGGCAAAACCAGTGGCGTCCTTAACAAAAAATGCAAATAATGTTTATTTTTTAGATCATAAATATCCCTTTTAGAAAATAAGCAGTTTGCAGTATTCACTATAAATTGTTCTGTTGTTCCTGCACTTGCATATCTACAGTATATTTATATAAAAAAAAATTATAAAGAAAATTACATAACTTTTTTTTTATATAAATATATTTATACTGAGATTAAATTAAACACAGCAGGACAGCAGCTTCCACTGGATTTTAGTTCACTTATATTTGCGTATTTTGTTAAATAATTGTATGAATTAAAAAACTGCACAATCATGGATAAAGGTTTTACTAATAAATGTATATAATATAATCTATAAATATTATATCTAATAAATGTAGTGCAGTATCAAAAGTTGGTTATTTATTAAGTTAGTTATTTTTCTAAAGTGATTAAAGTGAAGTACAAATAAATACCAATAAGTCCTGATATGAGGCATCAGTCTGATACGTGCACATTTATTTGTATTTGTAGAGAATTTTTTTTTAATACTAACTTTTGATGCGATACTTGGACATGTGATTATTTGTGCAGTTATTTCATTTATAAAATGTATAAAAATGCGCAGATACAAGTGAAGAGCTTCAGTAAAAAGGAGGAGGTTCAGAACCCGATGTGGTCTTGACCTCCACGCCTTAAGGTTCTGAGATGTGTTTCCGCTCACTGTGGTTGTACAAGGTGGTTGTGTGTGACCGGGTTGAGTGTTTTTTTTTTTTTTTTTTTTTTCGTAGGAGGTTCTGAAATCCTTCATCCAGCCAACAACCGCGCCATGATCAGAGACCCAGAAATCATGTTGCATTTCCATTATCTATTTATAAGTCAAGGAGCTTGTCTTTATTAACCGCTTCTGTTCTGTCGAACATTCCTGATTCTTTGCAAACAGCACGAGCAACTAAACGAAAGTTTTCCCCTAATGCCTCTGATTTGGTTAATGCTTCAGTCGCTTCTGCATCATTGAGTCCCATATAAACATGTTCCCTTACACGCCTACTTGTAATAATGACATGTCCTCCGTATCCTAATGTAACCTTGAGGTGTAACCTAAAAATGCCTTCCACCAGGTGAACAAGAACAATGCCAAGCTCTGGAACAACGTCGGCCACGCTTTGGAGAACCAGAACGATTATGAGCGAGCGCTCAGATATTTCCTCCAGGCTACAAGAGTACAACCAGGTATGAGTCACGAGCGAGCGTTCTCACACACACACACACACACACACACACACACACACACACACACACACACACACACACGACACCTACAGCACAGAGGAGCGCGGAAAGCTACGGACCCAGTGGAAAGCATCTGATGGTTTTATGGTCCGACCGGGTTTTAAATTAAATGTAATTCGTCTCAGACGAAGTCAAGCACCCGAGATGTTTTTGGAAGCTGCTCCATAGTCACGACTTTTATGCCGAGAGCTGCAGGTCGTAGAAAAGCTCAACATAAAAAATAAAATGATGTTATAAAAGCAGACGTTGGCGGTCCTTGGGCAGATGTAGATATCTGAGAACGTAGTCAAGTTTTACAGCATCTGCCAGTATACACACACACACACACAGACACACACACACACACACACACACACACACACACACACACACACACACACCTACAGCGCAGAGGAGCGCGGAAAGCTACGGACCCAGTGGAAAGCATCTGATGGTTTTATGGTCCGACCGGGTTTTAAATTAAATGTAATTCGTCTCAGACGAAGTCAAGCACCCGAGATGTTTTTGGAAGCTGCTCCATAGTCACGACTTTTATGCCGAGAGCTGCAGGTCGTAGAAAAGCTCAACATAAAAAATAAAATGATGTTATAAAAGCAGACATATAAATATCTGAGAACGTAGTCAAGTTTTACAGCATCTGCCAGTATACACACACACACACACACACACACACACAAGCGACTCTGTTAGTGCTTCCTGAGTTGTCTATTCACTGTTATTCCCCCCTATATTTATGAATCCACTTGCTTTTCATAACACTGAGGTTCCCAGATGCGACGATGGCGTTATCAGTTTCACGCTGAGCTGCAAAAACACACACACACACACACACACTCTTCTGTAATTCAAAAAAAAACTTGCCGTATCTGTAGAGTTCATCTGTCTCCAAGTCATCCAGGTGTTACGGAAAAACTGGTGGCGGTAGTTTTGGGTAACGCGCGTGGGATGTATGGTTACGGTGTTCGGTTTGCTCGATCGTCTTTGACATTTCCTTCCGCTTTTTCCTAGATGACATCGGCGCGCATATGAACGTCGGGAGGACGTACAAGAACCTCAATCGATCCAAGGAGGCCGAAGAGGCGTACATGGTTGCCAAATCTCTCATGCCACAGGTACGAGAGGAAAAGGTTTTTATTGGAGAGCGGAAAAATGATGAAAATTAAAGAAAAATATATTGTTCAACACATTTTAAATAAAATTATCTGATTTTTTTTATCATCATAATAAAATTGTCTGGGTCAACAAGGATTGCTTACCAAGCTTAAAAGTTAACCCCCCCCCCCCCTTCTTACTTGGACACGCCCATCACTCTGGAATAGGCTCAGTCTGGACTCATCAGTCACATGACCATTTTCCATCTCTCCAAAGTCCAGTCCTTATGCTCCCTAGCAAAAAATTACGCCTTTTTTCTGATGAGTCTCACTAACGAGTGGTTTTCTTATTGACGATTATTATTTTTATTTGGCAGTATATATAAATATAACTTTAACAATTTTTTATTATTATTATTTGGGTATTTTTGGCAGCATATATTAATACAACTTTAACAAAATATTTGGAGATAATAATAATTAATAATAATTATTATTATTACTTGGCCTTATTTAAATATTTTTTTGGCAGCATATATAAATATAACTTTAACAAATGTATTATTATTATTTGGGTATTTTGGCAGAATATATTAATACAACTTTAACAAAATATTTGGAGATAATAATAATAATAATAATAATAATAATAATTATTATTATTATTATTATTATTATTATTTATAATTTATTGTAATTAATATTTGGCCTTATTTGGGTATTTTTGGCAGAATATATAATTATAACGAACAAATTTATTATTATTATTTGGGTATTTTTTGGCAGCATATATTAATACAACTTTAACAAATTATTATTATTATTATTTGGGTATTTTTTGGCAGCATATATTAATACAACTTTAACAAATTATTATTATTATTATTTGGCCTTACTTGGGTATTTTGGCAGCATATATTAGCATATGAAATAGCATTTAAAAATGTATATTATTATTATTATAATCATTATTGGCCTTATTTGGGCACTTTTGACATGAAGGGCGTGTAAACTTTAGCACTCGGTGGTGTTCTTCTTAAACGCATTCAGACGTCAGGTGTTCTGAGTCAAGTCCATGCTTGTCCGCTGCTCGTTCAGAAAACGTAATGACAACGTTGGTAATCCTTCAGATAATCATCAGCGCTGTGAGAACTCGGTTAAACTGCGTCGTAAAACCCGATCTGAGCTTAATGACACGTTAAAGGAGTCGAACAAGAGGCCCCGAATAATGGTGTGAAGTAAATCAGTCGCGAGTGATGAACAGGCTCTTGGCGCACGAGCTAACGCACAAAATGTCGTCCAGGATAAATCACGCACTTACTCCCCATCAGTTGTGAAACGCGGCGTCGCATAAATTCAGCTTAAAGGCGTGGGAGACGGGTTTAGACATTAAAACCACAGCGGCTTGGACGTGCTAATTGTGTAATTCTCACGACAACAGTCAGGCCTTTGTTCCAATCCTAATGTCATCGGCCTCGTGTTCTGCCACGGGGGGGTAATATTTCTTTCTTTCTTTTTTTTTATTTTTTATTTTTTTAAAGATTGCGTCTCTATAGAATCTTCATGGTGAACTTCGTGTCTGTTTGATCGTTTAACTCCTCGGACTGTTTTTACGACTGCGGTTTATGATTTGTAGTTTTTTGGATTTTATGGGGGGTTTGTTTCAAAATCTGGATTAATGATTAACATGGAAGAAAATACTTTAAAGATCCCGATTTGAAGCTGTATAACAAGCAAGACCTCGTTTAGATAGAAGACATTATCGGTGCCTCGTGGTGTATTCGGACGGTTGGGATCGAAATTATACGACCAAAGAATTAGATCAGGAACTTAAAAACCCAGAAACATACAGTGCACCAAGGAGAAAGGCAAAAACATGTGTCAGGAGGATGGCATGATTGCTTTGCATAACTTTGCAACTCTATAAAGTTTCAAGTTAAACCATGTTCATTACTGCACATTAAAATAATTCAGAGCGCAGGGTCAGAGCGCAGGGTCGGCCATCATACAGCGCCCCGGAGCAGATGGGGCTCAACAGTGGCAACCTGGTGGAGCCGGGGCTCGAACCGCCGCCCTTCCGATCAGTAACGCAGAGCTTTAACACACTGAGCCATAAATGGTCAAACTGCACCTATAAGTGGAACACAATTATACATTCCAAGTGAAAAAAAAAACCTCCAGCTAAGCATTTACAAATTCTGGACAGTCCAAGAGAGTCACGAGTCCAAGTAAGGAAAACCGGTCATGTGCTTTCTTGTGTGTGCACTGTAGCGTAAAAAGTACAGTTTGTCATACAAATTATTCTGACATAAAGGTCATTAAAAATGCTTTTATTTTACTTTACAACAGTAACTGTGACTCCAGTTCATCACCCTTACACTGTCACTCATTATTTCCCTGTGTAACGACTTAAAGCCATTTCTCTTCCGTCCAGGTCATTCCAGGAAAGAAGTACGCGACCCGTGTGGCCCCCAACCACCTAAACGTTTACATCAACCTGGCGAACCTGATCCGAGCCAACGACTCGCGGCTGGAGGAAGCGGACCAGCTGTACAGGCAAGCCATCAGCATGAGGCCCGACTTCAAACAAGCCTACATCAGCAGGTATAAACCGCAGAGCCGTGATGTCAGCGTGGATTTTGTGAACTGCGCACTAAAGCTGCATTTACACTCGTCACGTGTGGTTCGCGGTGTCCGGGAAAGACACGCTTCTGGCGCCTTTACGAGACCAGTCACTGAAATTGGAAATGAGCTCAGAACAGAAATGGGATGACTGGTGCTTGGAAATCACCCAAGTAGATTTCCATGTAAAGCTGAAAGGAACTGATGGCTCATGAGCCTAATTTATCATTTCTCATGAAGCTCTGCGGTTCATAAATCACTTTTAATTTCACATCAGTGCTATTTTTAACATTCACGACACGACTGTTGCATGAAATTGCTCAGACGGTTCATGCACACATGTACACTATTCAGCGGGAAGGTTAAACCCAATTGCCAATTCAGTTTGTGCCCGATGCACGGACTCCACAAGACCCCTGAAGGTGTACGATGGTCCCTGGCACCCAGACGATAGGAGCAGATCCTCCGAGGTGGGCCTCCTTCAGTGAGAACCAGTGTAGTTACTGCTTGTGCGGAGGACGCAGCCATCTCACGGGAGCAGCTTAGCTTTCGCTCCTCACTGGGCCTGTTGCACCCACGTCCCTGTCGCCGGATCACTGGTGGTTGTCCTTGCTTAAGGCACTTTTGGTACGTACAGTACTCGCCAGTGTACATCAGGAACACCGTACTTGTACTTGTAGTTTGGAGTGGCGCTGACCCATTGATCTTAACATCTCATCATTTGGCACTTTTACCCATTTTTTCCTGACTGTTTACGGTGCTGCTAAATTCTGTAATCTGATTGGACGGTTATTGGATGCGTTGGTTTATTTCCCATAAGAGCAGGACAGGAAGATTTCGGGGCTCTAAGGCCAAATGAAAGGTTTGTATGAATGCGCTTGTTTAAATGCGTTATCGTTTCTATAGTAACGGGGACTTGAGGAGGACGCATCCTGTGAACAGCATACTTTTTATTATTTTATTTTTAATGAATTAATTTTTTTTGTAGTAATCATTTAAGGGGCGGTAATAAAAATTTGTATTTTTGGATGAAAAAAAAACAACAAAAAAAGCTAATTATGTCTCTGGATACAAGGACGTTCATGAACGTTTCTTCTTGTTTAAAAAACAATATTCGGTTTTGTTATATTATTTTTTTCTCAGCAATGATGATGATTCTATGACCGGATCTTGCGTTGATCTGGGATAAAAAATAAATAAATAAATAAAATAAATAAATTATATCTTCTTTTTATAATTTTTTCATTATTATTTTGTTGTTGTTTCTGTAAGGAGTCTCCAGTGTCGATGCTGTTTAACAGTCCGAGATAAAGCTGTAAATGGAAAGAAAACGATATAGTCTCTGATATTAAATGCAACTGTAAATAGATGAAAGTGTTTTTCTTTAATACATGAAAACGTTATCATAATGCCGAATGTTATATAAACACATACTGTATACGGTATTAAGCTGCACAGTCCAGTGTTATTTTTATCTTTTGCCGCTCAGATTAATACTGTTGTTGTGCGCAGAGGCGAGCTCCTGCTGAAGATGAACAAGCCCGGCGAGGCGAAGGACGCCTACTTGCGGGCGCTGGAGTTGGACCGCACCAACGCCGATCTGTGGTACAACCTCGCCATCGTGAACATCGAGATGAAGGATCCCTCAGAAGCCCTGAGGAACTTCAACCGCGCGCTGGATCTCAACCCACGTCACAAACTCGCCCTTTTCAACTCGGCGCTGCTCATGCAGGAATCCGGTGGGTGCGGCTTCCTGAGAAAAAAAAAAAACGTTTGCACAAGCATTTAATCTTGATCGATGCAATGTTTACCCAAGCGAGTGTCGATGTGAGATATTCAAAAAATGTTCATCATGAGAAAAATCTCTTCAGAACGGCCGTACAGTACGATGACACATGAAGCCCGAGAACGTTTATCAGCAGCTGTTTATCGTGTCCGACCTAAAGAGATTATTATTGTTGCAAAATTATATTTTTGAACGACGGTGTTGTGGGTTGAAACTAGAAACAGGAGGCGATTTTTCGTGTTCGTTAGCTGCACGACTTTGGGACTTTGTAAGCATTTCATTATTGATTTAACAGCTAGCGATGAATTTCAGGTTATAGTTAATAAAATAGTATTAATATTTATCTATTAGTGATGCTTAATAGGTTAAATGCTTAACCCAGGGACTAAAACATCTATATGGACCTGTGCGATTATTGTTTACCCATAAAAGGCTGCAATTTATTACAGTGACATACAGTACAGAGCAAAAGTTTGGACATCCCTTCTCATTCAGCGAGTTTTCTTTCTTGTGTTCTTTATTGTGTTCTTTAGCCCAAACGCGTCTCTTCTGCTTGTTGCCTGTCCTTAGCAGTGGTTTTCTAGCAGATATTCTACCATGAAGGCCTGATTCACACAGTCTCCTCTTAACAGTTGTTCTAGAGACGTGTCTGCTGCTAGAACTCTGTGTGCCATTGACCTGCTCTCTGATCTGAGCTGCTGTTAACCTGCGATTTCTGAGGCTGGTGACTCGGATGAACTTATCCTCCGCAGCAGAGGCGACTCTCGGTCTTCCTTTCCTGGGCCGGTCCGCATGTCAGCCAGTTTCTTTGTAGCGCTTGATGGTTTTTGTGACTGCACTTGAGGACACTTTCAAAGTTTTCCCAATTTTTCAGACTGACTGACCTTCATTTCTTAAAGTAATGATGCCACTCGTTTTTCTTCACTTAGCTGCTTTTTTCTTGCCATAATATAAATTCAACCTCTTTGAATGAGAAGGTGTGTCCAAACTTTTGGTCTGTACTGTATAGTCAGGAATTTATATAGAATTTGTCATCAACTTAAGTATTTTTTTTTTGTTGTTGTTGTTTAATTTATACATTTTGAGCAAATATTGCAAAATATTGGCAGACATCTCCTTAATGAGATCATCTGACCATTTATTTGGTCTCATAAATACAATTTAATAGTAAAGAAAAATCACCATTTCAGAAGGATCAAATTATATAGCAAAGAGAACAACTAAGGAGATGTGAAACGACTATAACTGATTTTATCTCAACCGTGCAGAACCTTTAACTTCATGGAAGAAATGATGGGGAAAAATCTTAAGCACTTGGTGAAGTTGCATAGTAAAAAAAAAAAAAAAAATCAGCAGTAAAAACCAGTAAAAGTAAGAGAATTTCCATATACAAACACAATGTGGTGATTGTGACTAAACTACTGTGTGTTCATAAGAAAACACTTGTTTAGTGAAACTCATCAGGGGAAAAAGGCTTCAGTTTGCTAGGGAGTGTAAAGATCGGACGTTGGAGTGATGGAAAAAGGTCATGTGACTCATCTGATGAGTCCAGATTGAGCCTATTGCAGAGTGATGGGCGTGGCAGGGTGAGAAGGGAAGCGCATGAAGCGATGCTCCCATCATGCATAGTGTCCACTGTACAAGCCAGGATCGGTACATTTAATTAATTCATCTTTCGAGTCTTCGTGTTTCCCAAGTCGTTACATCGCCTGACCGCCTCCTGAGCTTTAACCAATGAGCCGTAAAGAGAATCGATCCGTTCATCTCTCGGGTCATTTGAGTCTCTATCGTAGACTTTAAATTAAAGTAAATCATGAATTAATCTTCTCTTTTTCTTGTAAAAATATATTTGTGTCTTGTCTTGTTGTGTGATTGTTTGTGTATAAGTAGTAGATGTTGATGGGGATGGGGGGGATGGGGGGGATGGGGGGGTCATACCTTTTGTGCTGAACGAGACTCAAAGATCCGAGTCGGTAAAATGATCCGAACTTCCCATCACTAGTTGCTTCAGTCGCTCGGGTCGAGACTCAGCAACGTCATGCGTCAATACAACAAAGTCAGCTGACGAGCTGAATGCACTGAATCACCAGTACATCACATCTATGGAGTTTTTCTTCTCTGATTGAACCGGAATATTCCGTGACTCTGAGTGTGTCCTGGAATAATTTTTTTTTTTTCCATCATATCCTCGTGCATTTCGTTGGCTCTGCACAAAGTTGGATCTCATCGAATCTAATCACCTGCAGTGATGCTTTCATGACAGTCTGTGTAACGGTACAAGTATCGCTTTGTGGAGATCAGTTTTAATCTTCGATGCAGGAGTACCGATCGTTGGCCGTCGAAGGCACACCAGCGAGCGGGTCATCGTACGACCTGCGTGTTTAATCTCGCGCTCAGGAATGCAGCCTGGAACACAAGCTGTCACCGCGTGAGATTTAGGTTCTCAATAGGTGAAAAGCAGGACAGGATTATTATGTTACAACAAACGCTTGGCTTTCATGAGTTTGTCACGCCGTGTGTTTACACACCCACCCCGGAGTAATGCCGCCTTTGTCTGGAGGTTTGTACACGACGTGTACAAGAGCTGTTCCTCCTCTCATTCAGCTCCAAGTTGTGTGGGTGGATTCGGGAGCGGTCCCGCGGCGTAGATAAACTCGTCACCCCTTCAGGGTGCAGACCTGCGTTCGTTCCTCTGGCAGGGGGGGGGTAATAATAATAATAATAATTATCATTATGATAAAAGAGAAAAAAACAATCAGCTGACCTTTTACAGAATCAGTCGTAGATTTTCACAGAGGCGAAGTTTCATCCCTGTTGTCGTCTGACGTACAATAACCAGAAGCTGCCAGATTCTAACAGTTCATCTTTGTTTGATTTTAGGATGATTGATGGTTAAAGTCAAACTCGATTTTTCTTTACTGCCGTTTCCAATTCGGACTAATGAACATTTTTACACTTGAGCAGAGCTATAAATTTTGGCACAAAGTGTCCCGGTTCACATCCCGCCTAAGGGCGCTGCTTCTACACCTTTTATTGCACATGTCAGAATCAGACAGGAATTGATTTATTTCCTGCTCGGTTTGGCCGGGATTCATACGGAAAATAGCGTAGGGTATTTGTGCATTTGTGTGTTTTTAGCTCATTTAAGCAGCGATCATGATCTCAAATGCACACGTTTATTCTAGATGGCGGGAAATTTAGTGAATTTCTTCTGAGTTTAGTCCTGGCCGATTCCCTCCCATCGTCAGGGCGCTGCCACATTAC
>JAAGKR010002314.1:0-97567 GCA_011419295.1 Clarias macrocephalus | reverse complement strand
CCAGCACCTTGTTGGATCTATACCAGAAGGAATAAGAAGGCGAAAGGGCTGCAACCCAGTACTAGCAAGGTGTACCTAATGAAGTGGCCGATGCAAGTATTAAATTAAAGGCATGCCTATTTTCTTCAAACTTTTGCCAAACTTTATATCTTTGTACGAGTAAGCTTTTAGTTTTGAGTTCCACACAGAACCTCAACAACCTTTTTAGGGGGAGAAATATAAATGATTTTCTGAACAAGATTATAATTTGGATCAGGAATAGTAGCCATAAACCATAAAGTAACTGAGCTACGTATGAAACAAACCTGAACCTGTCTGTAGAAATAAGTTACAGACACTTATGGGTACATGATGGCTCGGAGATCTTCATCCGTTTTGTTTTATGGATCAACATTAGTGCAGTGTATAACGAACAGGACGGTTTCAGACACGGCTGATGTTCTAGACTAACGTGTGAGCGCACAGATGTCTCGGACCTGTTCCAGCTCCCTCATGACGGCCAGGCTGCTCTGGAACTTCTCCGTGCTCCAAAACGTAGAGATGCCCAGTTTGGTGTTCTGCACTTGGATTTGCGTTTCGGCGTTTCCTCCTTCGGTCCTCGCTTCGGACACTTCGTGTCTGCAAAGAATGAACGTTCACAGAATTTGATTGGAGTTACTTTGTTTTGAGCGACTGAAAAGGAATACAATCCGAGGAGACGGGATTATAAGCAAAATGAGCACACCTGCTGAAGACTGTGTGTTTCCTTAATTTGGCGCTTATTTTGTTCGCTTCTTCGATCATAAGCGACAATTTCATGGCATCCCACTGCGGAGGAGCTGCGTAAAGTAAAGAACCGCGTTACTAAGAGATACAGTCAAATTACTGTACATTCACGGACATTGAAAATAATTCGAATAAATATACAGTACTGCGCAAAAGTCTTAGGCGCCATATTATCTGTAGTACAAATTTTGTTATACAAGTTTCTTATGTCTGCATTATTATGTACAAGACCACTCCCTACAAAGATACACTACAATTTTTCAGTTTTCAGATGGGAAAAAAAAAAAAAATCAATAATGAATCACGAGTGTGACGAAGTTACCAAAAGAACTGATATTCTCCAGCACGCTCAGTAAAACCTAACAGCTAACCAGGCATTAATGTGACCATCACTGGATGACATAATACTGTATGAATGGTATAAATCAAGGCATTTATTTCAATGCAAAACAAACTAATTGTTATTTAAAAGGTACAGAAGGGCAGGACTCGTCCCCTCGAACCTGGAGGCCACAGCGCTGAGCGCCCATTTACTATATATAACTGTTCATTTTGAAACTGCACTCATTCAAGCACCTACTGAATTATGATGCTATATTGGCACATCAGACCTACCCGTCTTGGGAGTCTGGTTCAGCTTGAGAGCACGTTTCTTCTGAATATCGGCGAGATCTCCTGCGATTTTCCTTTTCTCTGCTTCTAGAGCCTCGAGGATTTTAGCATGTCGAATATCATTATCAGCCATGGCCTGTAGATAAAGATAAGCTTCCATTACCACGTTTCATTTAACATTTTAGATAAAACACCCTTTAGTTAACGCACAAAATATCTATTCCTGAATTCTACACCCTACCTGTCTGGCAGCCTGGGCCTCCATCTGTAAGCGTTTCTTGTGCGTGCTCATTTCTTTTTCCAGGATAGACTTCGCTGTCTGCAGTTCCTCCATCTTGCTGGTGACCTTCTGCTTCTCGACCTCCTGTGCTCTTTTTCTTTCAGCCTCCTCCTCCTGAAAAAAAAAAAAAAACAAAAAAAAAACAGGCATCCCTTATATAAAGGAAAGTAGATTCTTCACAAGCTTACGCATTAGCAGAGGATTCGACGTACAAGTTCTTTCTCCAGGACTTTGATCCGGTTCTCATACTGAAGCTTCTGGTCCGACAGCTCCTTCTGGGCCATTTCTCTGGCCACCTGGATGCCCTGCATCATCTCTTCTTTGGCTTTCATTCGGGCATCTTCGATCTCCGCCTCTAGTCTGGAGATAAAATCGTGAACTAGGCATGTTGATAATGTTGACGACATTTAGTGTAATAAATTGTTCTGCATAATATTTCGCCACAGTAATAATTTGTGCACTAAAAGAGGCTGCAATCGCAATTGGAGCCGTGTGCAATACTGGACATGTTTTAGTGGCCTAAACAAGTGCAGATATATTGACAGCATTATTTATTTATTTCTAATCTGTTTACTTAAACTATTTGGATTTCATCCATTTGTCTCACAGACCATAATGTATTGTTTTTTTTTTGTTTGTTTTTGGAACTATTTAATCAATTACACAACATTAAACAAATGTTTGTTTCATTAAACAAATTAGGTTTTGATTCAGAATGAATTCAAACATGTTTTAAATAATTTAAGTAAACTTTCAAATGTTTATAAATTGAATAACGAATCCAATAAAATATATCACAGTTTTTGCAGACGATAGCAACTGCTTCCATCTTCCACAAAGACTAGAATTTTGCTAGAACATCACTTTTTCTTCTTTTCGAGTTTATGAACAGTGGGTGTAATACTGCCACCTGCTGGACTGGAGTATGGAGCAGAGGACTTGTAGGATTATCTCATTGTGAGAGACATGACGATTAAACGATTAACAGAAGAATTTACATAGTTTTTTTTTAACGTTTTAGTTACGTTTAATAGTTTAAAACGTGCAAGAAACATGGCTGCTTAAAGCAAATCAGACAGTAAACTGTAGTGGTATTAAATCGAATATTACAAAGCCCAAAAATTTAACTGAAGTAAATCCACATTCTACTTTTGATTTACAGCTCTAGTGTCTTGTTACTATAAGTAATTAATGACTAATAGATATTTGATTGATAACTATTGGTTAAAATAAATGCAAAGCTACCATGAACACAGGAAGAAGTGGAAAACCATACATTAAAATCATCATCACTGGATAGGATCATATTAATGGTATAAAATCAAGGAATTTATTTTAATGTAACGCAAACTAATTGTTATTTAACAGTACAGTACAGGCAGGACTCGTCCCCTCGACCCTGGAGGTGCGAGAACATAGTGCTAAGTGTCCATTTAAGATAATTAATCATATAATATAAATAACTTGGTTTAAATTTACACTATGTAAAATAGTATATGTTTAAAACTGTTTTTTTTTGACTCGGATGAACTTATCCTCCGCAGCAGAGGCGACTCTCGGTCTTCCTTTCCTGGGCCGGTCTGCATGTGAGCCAGTTTCTTTGTAGCGCTCGATGGTTTTTGTGACTGCACTTGGGGACACTTTCAAAGTTTTCCCAATTTTTCCGACTGACTGACCTTCATTTCTTAAAGTAATGATGGCCGCTCGTTTTTTTTCTTCACTTAGCTGCTTTTTTCTTGCCATAATACAAATTCAACCTCTTTGAATGAGAAGGTGTGTTGAGAATCCTTTTGGTCTGTACTGTATATCAACATATGATATACAGCAATAAATTTGGTATTCATAAATGTATACAACTTTTTCTTTTCCTGAAGTGTGTTTACATTTCATATACTGTACGTTGAACTTTTTATGATTTATGAACTCACTGAGCTCTTTGAGCTGAAAGCAGCTCGTTCTTGGCGAACTCGAAGTCCTTCTGTCCGTCTCCGTTGCTCCAACAGGACGCTCGCTTTCCACTTTGCACCTCGGCCGGGTGGTTGAAGCGGAAATAGTGATCTCCTCCGAGAATGACTCGGTCTCCCTGAACACATAATAGAGACGTTGGACTAAAAACAACTTGTACGGAAGGTATCCAGTATCACATGTCGTGTCGTCTCGTTTCTTTTACATGGTGGAGGACGGTGGTTTCAGACACGAGGTTTCCGTTCACGAACGTCTTGGCGTTTTCCATCGGGGTGATGCTGACCGTGCCATTAACGCTGGAGATGACACTGAAAGAGAAAAATTGAATACGCAAAAACAAAATAGTCCGATTATGAAAAAAAGTACGTTTACGTACAACTGTTTCATACTGCCGTAACTGGTGTCTATGTATTTGGACTTGTTTTTGAACATTCCTTTAAAGATAAACTAAAAAGAAATATTACATTGATTATACATTCGATCCATCCTTCACAATCTATGTCTAAAAGTTGAATTAAAAAGCGTACCATTTCGCTTTACGTATAAACAAGTAAGGACGCATAATAGACATACTGTAGCTGAAAGCTTGTATTCTTGGCCATGCAACACGACCTTGCTGCATAAAACCGGCGTTGCCGTGTAACATCACTTACCGTTTAAAGGTTTATTATGTGATGTGTGCCTACAGAATTTCTTACTCAACACTGCTTTCTACACATTTAAAACCGCTGAGAGATTATGAAGCACATCAGGCGAGGCGAAAGACATGGAAGCCAATCAGAGTGCACTTTTTCTGTCTTTCTTTCTTTCTTTTTTTCAAACAGTAAAAAGTTCGCTATAACCAGACGTCCTTGTGGAACTCGAGGCATCTGATCCCAAGATGGGGTATAATGCTGTTTTATTATGGCATCTTACCAATGTTCATCTGCAATAAGGGCCCCGGAGAGCTGGATGTCGTGCGCCGATTCAGACTTGAGCTTGCCGACCTTGGTCTGCCCCTCCTTAATCATGTATAAGAGCATCTCTGACAGCTGAGGATCCTCGTTCAGGTTCACAAGGTTGGGGAGCCGGTTATCCACTTTAAATGTGATGCCTACACGCTGATATATCGAGAGGGAGAGTATTAAAAAAAAAAAAAAAAAAAAAGTATAAGTGACCATGCTGCATTATAGACCAATAAAGCTCCGGTTAGACGCTTATTACATAAAAAAAAGAAGAAGAAAAAAAAACACACACACAGACCTGGAGCTCTTTGGTTTCTTCACGTTTTCTCTTCTCGGCGTGCTCCAGTTTCTCCCTCCATGTTCTACGGAAGACAATTATGACGTGTGAGACGTTGCTCATGGGACAATAATCGTGACCAGTTAAAAAGAAGAAAAAAAAAGAAAGTCTACTTGATTACCTGTGCACTTCGGCCATTTCGTGTTCCTGCTGAGAGAGTTGAGACTTCAGGGCGGAGATCTCTTGCTGGAATTGTCTCATCTTTTCTGGATCGATGCCCTGCGAGCTCATCTGGGCGGCCCGCAGCTTCTCCACCTCTGCCTTCAGCTCTGGAGTTGGGCACAAGCAAGACTCTGGATTCATACTGTTTATCCATGTATATAGTATCGTGTTCATCTACTGCCCTCTGCTGGGAGGACGATATATAACACCATTGCACATCTCGTCCCCCCCCCTTTTTTTTCCCTTTAGCAGATAAGCAGATGTGCGTCTGGAAAGCAGTTGAACTGACCTCGGATGAGCTGGGCATTGGTGTCCTCGTTGACCTTGGCGATGTTGATGATCAGACGGGCCTGCTGAGCGTAGCGCAGGGTGCTCAGGCTCTCGTCCACGTTGCTCGAGGCTGGACTGAGTGTCGCGATCATGGCCGTCTTCGAGTTTCCACCCAGGCTCTCCTTCAGCAACCTGAGACAGCATTAATGAGAGACACATTAACAAAAGCGTTCCTCTCTGCTGTCAATCATAACGAGACGAAACCAATCACAGCTCATCTATTCAGAGACGCGTTTCTCACCACGTCAGGACCGACTCCCTGTACGGGATGAAGGTCTTCTTTCTGCCCTGAGATTGTTCAGAAAGTGCAGAGATGACTTTCCCGAGAGTCAGCAAAGACTTGTTGATACTCGCTCCCTCCTGATGAGACGGAAGAAAGTACATATCGATTTTAAAAATTCTGATGAACAAAAACAATAAAATCAACAATCGGTGCACAACTGGTGAGTGTGTGGAACGGTCCGGTGTTCGTACCCTGAGCCGGTCCCCACTGGTCTGAGCCGTGGCACAGCGCTCGCTGCCGGCTAAATCCACCAGGTTGATTCTGCTGATTATTCTGTGATCGTGTTCTTCTCCTTCCACTAACTCGGTCTGCAAATCGACCAATAACACAACATTCAATCAAGTTTTTCATGTGCAAAAAAAAAAAAAAAAAAGGGTCATTTATCGTTTAGGACTAACCTTAGTCTGAGTCATGACCAGGGTGAAGACAGAGTGAGACCGCGAGCTTTTGTCGTTCATGCCTGTAGCTGCAGTAGCACGCTGCTTGTTTCCAAGCTCAAGCCAGGCCTGAAAGAATACACAGGAGAGCGAGAGAACACCTTCCATTAACTTTGTTTTCTAACTTTCTTTAGGAAAGTGAGCCAACAAGCAGATATCTAGAAAGAAAGAAAGAAAGAAAGAAAGAAATGAAGGAAGGAAGCACCAAGTATGAGAGAAGGAAAGAAAACAGGAAAGGACAAAAGAAAGGAAGCATAAAAATAAAGAATGCACAAAAGAAATAAAGCATGAAAAAAGCAACAAAAAAAAACACAACAGCATTAAACAAAAAAAGAAACAAAAAAGAAAGAAACGAACAAGACCAAAAGCATAAATGACCAAAGAATTAAAAAAGAAACAAATAAATAAATAAGTTTAAACTTGAGAAACAACAAGAAATATAAAAAAGAAAGAAAGAAAGAAAGAAAGAAAGAAAGAAAGAAAGAAAGAAAAAACATGAAGCATGGAAGAAGGATGGGAAGAAAGCTAAAAAAAAAAAAAAACAATAGAAAGCATAAAGAAAGAAAGAAAGCCAGGAAGGTTTAATTGAAAGAAAGAAAATACAAAAGATAAGAAAGTACAAAAGTATGTAAAAGCATAGCACAAAAGTTTAAAATGAAGAAAAAATAAAGAGCAATAATTAAAAGAGCAAACAAAATGGAAATATGAAAGAAAAAGAGACGACTATTCCCCCCGTTATGAAGTGATCATTAGTGTGACCACCACACAGCCACGTTACCTGGACATCAGAGTAACAGCTGACCACATTCCTGTGCGAAAAACAGAAAACTGTGATGTAAAACCTGAGCAACACATCAACGAGTGAAGAGATTTCTTTTGAACATCAGGATTCCTTACGTAGACAGATCCGCCACGTACGGCCCGTCGATCGGGTGTTCTCTGACCCGCAGCTGAAAACAAACGCCAAGAGGTGACGCATCACACAAACCCGCTCTGAGACTTCTCAATCAGCCGTCTCAAACCAAATGCGTTTCAATTCCTTCCATTGATTCATAAGATTTAAGATAAAAAAAAAATTCATCAAAATGTTTTACTTACGGGCATCTTCTTTCGGTTTTGCTCATCCTTCACCACGAGCAAATCGTGAATCTTCTCATTGTACACCTCAAAGTAGCTCATCTCCAGGTGACAAGTCAGCTGTTCAAAAAATTATGAATGAATAAAAATGAATAATAATAATCTTCAATTTTACAGGATTCATGACGTATATGCAAAATTCGGACTTTTTTAATTACTGTAAAATTTCTTACGGGATGTTTTTTTGTTGTTTGTTTTTTGCACCATTCTGTGTAAACTCTAGACTGGAACTCTGAATTCGCTGGAGATGATGGAAATCAAAAACTCAAACCATCATCAACAAACATGCCATAGTTATAGTTACTGAGACCACGACTTCTCCGGATTCTGCTTTTGATGACCTGTATCTGACAATTCATCAACGAGTGAACCGCGGAATCAAACGCAGGGCCCCGGAGGTGCGCGGCGTCAGAGCTAACCACTAAGTCACCGTTCTACCTAGCAACTTATCAACATTCTTCAAATAGGAAATCACTCCCATCTGAGCTGAAAGCAAGGGGAGTAAAAAATAAATAAATAAAAAGAACCTCACCTCATTTTTGTCAGCACTGGACACCCTGGCAAAAAGCTCCTCGCAGAATCTGGGTATAACCCCTGGCTCTTCACCAAAACCCATCATTCTGGAAGAAATGTGAGGAAGAAATTCATCATAAAAAAAAATAAAATAAAATAAAATAAAAGAAATACAGCCTTGTGCATTTCATACTGTATATCTTGTACTGGGGTTGTATCTTTATAAATGTAAACCTACTAAATTATAAAGATGGGAGAAAAAAACAGTGATGTATGACAATTCTTTTGTGTGGAGATACACACAAAAGTTTCAAATTGTTTTAGTGCTTGATGCAGGCCAATAATTCTTAAAAGGCAATCTTTTTTTTTGTGCAGGCAGCGTATATATCAGGCATGGGCAAACTACGGCCCGTTTAACGTTTTGATTCGGCCCGCCAAACTTGAAAAAATTTAATAAATTAACCTTGTTAATGTTTTATTTCCCCTGTAATTCTGATGTTTCCTCACTAGATGGCGCACTCTAGATATATTGGCTTTGTTGAAGTGAAGCGTAGGCCTATTACTCCACGTTTGCACTTTACCCTTTGACCCTTTGACCAAAGCATGCCATCTATCTGCTCCTGTTCCGGCCCCTTTGTCAAATGTTAGAACTCAATGTGGCCCACGAATCAAAAAGTTTGCCCACCCCTGGTATGTGTTTGCATTTGAGGTGATGAAATGCTCCTTGCCATTCCTCTGTAATCATCCATGTGGCACAAATTGTTTGCCAATTTTGTTTAGAATTGTAAAAAGAAATATAAAATCGTGATCCTTACATGATCACAATACAGATAAAATCGCCACCTAGGTATCGTGATGATATCGTATCGGCTGGTCCCTGGTGATTCCCGTCCCAACTAAATTATATCGTTTTTTTTTTTTTTTACTCATTGGAAATTCCCATTCTTTTACGTGGAACGTTTCTACCCTGATACTCATGACATATGAAACGATTACTTGTAAACAGGGTCAACGCTTTAACACAGAATTCCAACGTTTTTCAAAGACAACAAGCGACTTACGTGTAGGATTTTCCAGAACCTGTTTGTCCGTATGCAAAGAGGCAGGTGTTAAATCCTTCAAACGCTCTTTCAAGCAACGGTCTAGCCAAGGTTTCGTAAATGTTCCGCTGACCGGCGAAATTCGGGTCCGATTCGTCGGGCGAGTAGAAGGAGAAGTCGAACGAGAAGGAGTACGTCTGTTTAGTGTCGGGATGCTGAACTACGGTCTCGTGGTTCTCCATGAAAATGACTTGACCGGCGTTTTCATTCTTCTCCCTGGATTACAAGCAACAAACCTTTAAGAATATCATACTGTATATCAAAGTAAAGTCAGGGTGATCAGGTGTAATTTTGGAAGCTGCCTTTTTTTTTCCCCTTACCTGTGACTGAAAGGTCTTACTCGAACCGCGACCGTCACAGCGCTGTTTTCCATCTTCAGCTCTTCAGAGGATAGATCAACAGGAGCCGGTGTCTCAGTCGGAGAAGGCTTCGACTTTGCGCTCGAACCTGTAGGAATCTGAGGAGTGTTTTTTCTCACGGTAGATATCGTGCTCCGGTTTTGACCGATAATCGGAAACTTCTTGGCAGACCCGGGGATCGATGCCCCCTTCGGATCTGCGCCCGAATGCTTGTGCGGGTCACCACCTGCAGGTTTCGCGGTTAACACTTTCGACTGATCTTTGACGGATAACTTCTCGAAAACCTCTTTCTTCAGGCTTATCCTCTCGAAATGGGTTTTCCCGGTCGGCGTCGAGATCGTCTTCTGGTCCCGACCCATGCTCTGAGCTTTCTCTGTAGGCTTTCCAGGAGTGTGTACAACCTTGATGAGATCTTTCATGCTGGTTTCTTTCAGACTGACAGATCTCAGAGGAGTAGGAGCCGAACCTGAACCTGAACCTGTTCGGCTGTTGGGCTCGGACAGGATCTTCGAGCAGGTCCAGGCTCGTTTCTCGGTCATGCTGGACCAGTGTGGACGAGATGTTTTCTCGGTGGAGCCTGCTCCGGCTCGGGTTCGTCTCTGTAAGGTTAACCGTTTAACATGACCCTGGTTCTCGGTATTCTCACCCGCTTCCTGATCATCGTTCCGAGTGTGTTTGCTGGATGTGTTTCTCCTCTGAAGCGTGAGACGCCCAGCCATGGGAGACTCCTGACACCTGCCTCCGGGCAGGGCGGATATAATATAGGTCTTGTTTATCTCTTTGGTGTTATTCAGAGATGAGGATCCTTCCTTATCTTCATTCTCATTCATTTTCTTCTTCTCCTTGACTGTTTTCCAGCACTTCTATACAGCTTTAGAATCTTTAACTGTCACTGAAAAAAACAACTGTCACTTCTGTATTGCTGTATAATAATTTTAAATGAAAAAATAAATAAAATAAACCCTTACACCTAAAAGTAGACGCAGTCTTACGGGGGGAAAAAAGCTTTGTTTACCTTAGACTAACAACAACAACAACAACAACAACAGAACGCTGGAGCTCGCGCTTGCCTACGCCGCCATCTTGCCGCTTCAATTCAAACCTCAGTGGAGGAAGCTCATTGGACCGTCCTGCGCCGTGACGTCACAGCAGAAGTGTAGTGATTCCTGTTTATCAGCAGGGGCCGCTGTTGTTCCTCTCTGCACTAGAGCAATAGGTAGTTTGACTTTCTTCAAAACTTTCTTCAGTTCTACAGTAGTTTTAGATAGATGGATTTTTCATGATTTTCCATTGACTGGATTGACAGAAGTTTAATTAATTAATTAATTAATTGATTGATTAATTGGATTGGATTGGATCTCCATCTAAACTGTGAACAGACACCCATATTTATGACAACCAAAACTTGTTGCTGTCATCATGAACTTTATTTATTTATTTATATTTTTATTTATTTATTTATTTATTTTCCAAACTGGATTATACCTATCTTTAAGAATAGGGAAAAGAGTCATGCCATCCAGCATATCGGGCAATGGAGACTCCCCATCCTGGAGACATATCTGTCTTTTCTGTGCCAGCGCGACGCCCCGGTTGTGTCAAAGCACTTGGGGGTGAAGGCCCCTTGCTCAGGGGTCCACCAGGGGCAGCCCGATGGCATTGGGACTCCAACCGTGGAAATTCTGATCCCTCAAACACCTTGACCATCAAGCTACTCCTGCCCCAGAGACCCATTTTTATCCATACCTAAATGTGACAGTTCCAAAGAAATGTCTGATTTTATTAAAAAGAGACCAGTCAATCTAGGGGAGGCCTGTATGAATAGTTACGTATTTCAGCTGCTGCCATCGCAATCAAGCCACACACAACTTTGCATAGGTTTTACACCAGACGCCCTTCTTGACGCAACCCTCCCATTTTTATCAAGTCTTGGGACCATCCAGTGGCTGAGGTTTGAGCAGTAGGTGGGAACTGAAACCTGGCCTTTCACATGGCGGACAAGATCCGAAGCACTGAGCCACCGATGCCCGATGTAAATAGCTAGTAACCTTAAAATAACCTTTTTTTTAATATATATAATTTATGTAATTATTGTTCAATTTGAAGGGTAAAACCTCCTCACTGGGATGATGACCTGGTTGACCTCGGTCTTCTTCAAGATATTTGAAGACCTGTTAAAAACGAGATTCTTTTTTTTACGTCCAGGTAATTGTTGCTCTTAAAGTCACTGAAGAAAAGTTAAGAAAGTTTTAATAACACATTAATAGCTATGTCAATTTTGGTGCATACATTTTTACCCTTAAACTGTGGGCATCTATTTATTTTATGCATGTCTGTATATGTGTGCTGATATTTCCAGAACATTAAATTGCAAGAAGTCCGTCCGCTGAATCACTAGCAATCTTTCAGCGACAACTAAAACCCATACGTGTTTCCAAGACAACATTAAAAATGCATTAAAGTCTGGCTTTTGGGAAGCAAAATATGTTGAAATTAACAAGGACTTTTGCACAGTACTGTGTGCACCATGCTCTGAAAGTCATGAAAGATAAATCAACCAAGATATCTTGTAAGATATTAATATCTAAATCGTACTTCAACCACTTTTGGTGCATACATTTTATTATAAAATAATGCACATGTCTTTATTTCATGCATGCCTGTGGAAGTGTGCTGCTTTTTCCCTTTACATTAACACAACATTAAATTACAAAGACACTTATTTAAGTAGTTCACTTTAGCTAGATGATTAAATTTGATTGTGGTGTATCTTAAATGGTGTTAAGGGACTGTTTTTCTGGAAAAGTACTGTATACGTGGCACTACATTAATCATGCGACGTTGGCGTACAGTTGGAAGAGGTGTGTTTTTTACAGTATGTCAGTGGTGGTTCAAACATGTTAGGCTGTGGGTTTCTGATACAAAAGGGGTTCAGTTCCCTAACTGGGATATGCAAAAATAAATAAATAAATAAATAATCACTTCACTGTGCTGTAAGGCACATGCAACAAATAATTAAATATTATTATTATTATTATAAGTCGGATTACTCTCGTGTTATGAGAGCTGTTGCTCTTGAATGGCTGCTTACTCTCACTGTGTTCATGACAATACGCCTTATGTCGAATATTGTCGTATACCATAGTGGCCTTGTGATGCTCAAGACATTTAACGACACAGCTCAATGCAAAATGTGGTGTTTATTCAAAATTAAATTAACACCATAACGTGTATCAAAAATCAGTCATTTCTTAAACTGGCTCCTGTCGTGTCTTTTAATAATGTCAATAATATTGTTTTTGGTCACAACATCATCCGATCCTTGTCTGTGACCTTTTTTGGCTCTCCTTTGCTGTTCGATGAGATGCGGAGAGTTGAGGAGTTGCGGCGGAAGCTGGGAGCCTGTCGGCTTTACTCTCTCTACTATGTCCAGAAACGAGCGCTTGTTGTTGTTATTCATGAAGGTGATCGCCGTCCCTCTGTGCCCGAGTCTGCCCGCTCTACCAATCTGCAAGTCCGGTTTTGTATTAAAAAAAAAAACATACTATATATTACTAAGTAATTAATTACATGAGGGCTTTTTAAAAAACAAAGCTTTTCATAGAAATTATAGAAAAAAGTTAAAAAATTTGACATTGCACATTAGTGACACCTGGTGGTCAAAACTCCAAAACAGGAGTGCAGACACCAGTGTTTGGTTGGAATATTGATTTTTGTATACGACTAAGGTTAAACAACACAGGCACGTCATACATACCTGATGAACGTACTCATCCATGTTAGCCGGCATGTCAAAATTCACCACCAGTTTGACGTTAACCAGGTCCAGTCCTCTCCCCAGTACACCAGTACTAACCACCACTTCAAACTGGCCCTCTAACAAACCCTAAAAATGATCCACAAAGCATCAGATAATGCATTAGACCATATAATTCTCAAAAGATTGCCTTCGATCTGGTAGAACGTTTATGGGTATGACATCATTCATCATCAACGATTACCTTGAGGATCCTGTTGCGCTCCCGCTGCGTCTTGTCCGAGTGAATAGCGACTGCGTTTAAACCCATGACTGTGTGTATAGCCTCGCGTAAAAGATCAGCTCCGAGTTTACAGTCTACAAACACCACCACAGGGGGCTGGTAGAGTTTACTGTCCTGTAGGGGTGGAGAGAAAGACACAATACAGTAACAGAACCGATACCATTTCATAACCCAGGGCGGACACACTTTTTTTTTTTTTTTTGTAAACACTGCCACATCACAAAGATCTCTCACTCATTTATACACCATGATATTAGTCTATATTTTATTAGTTTAAAACGTCATCTTGGACACATCTGGCACTATGTGAAAAAGTAATTGCCCCCCCCCCCCTAAAACCAAATAAGTGGTTGTGCGAATCTTTGCAACAGCAACAGCTGCAATCAAGCGTTTGTGATAACTGGCATCTTTCACATCATTGTGGAGGAATTTTGGCCCACTCTTCTTTGCAGAATTGTTTTAATTCAGCCACATCGAAGGCACATTCAGATCATTGTCCGGCTGCATAACCCAAGTGCGCTTGAGCTCGAGGTCACGAACTGATGGCCGGACAGTCTACAGTCAGGATTTTCCAGCAGAAGGCGGAATTCACGGTTCCGTCAAGTATGGCATGTCATGAGGTCGGTCCTGAAGCTGCAAAGATCATCACACTATTACTACCACCATGTTTGACTGTTTGGTATGATGTTCTTTTTATGAAACGCTGTGTTAGTTTCACACCAGATGTAACAGGACACACACACACACTTTCCAAAAACTTTGTCCACAAAATATTTGACCAAAAGTCTTAAATTACAACGAACAATGAAATGAAATGAAGATTTTTACTGCGATTACTTTTTCAAATACGGCCAGGGATGTCTAGACAGCTTTTTTCCCCTTAATAAATTAAATGATCCTTTAAGAACTGCATTTTGTATTTACTCGGGTTGTGTGTGACAAATTTTTCACCGCATTATTTCGTACAGGTTATTAAAAATGATTAAAAACTACTTAGAGTAATGATAATTACTTTATAATAATCAGATAATGAACGTCTGATAATCTTTGCAGTATTGTGTAACTTTTCTGTGATTATCTTTTTTTCTGGCCAATGTTCTACTCCACCCTCCAGTCCAGTAGGTGGCGGTCATTGCACCAACCATTCATAAACTTATGGATTAAGAAACGATACTCTCGTGGGAAAGAAAAAAAAAAAGAATCGCGAATACTTGAAGAAGATGCACAAGGTTTTTGTTTTTCTGCAAAATCTGTGGTTTGTTTGTGAGGATTTTCACAATTCCAGACAATTTAAAGGAAATAATTTGGAAAAGGAAATAATTTGTAATAAACAATCAAACAAACAAATACATATATATATATTTTTTTAAGTGTGCATTAAAAACCAAAAATCGAGTAAATCGCACAGATTTAAAGACCAGAGACTTAAAGCACAAGATATCAATAACACATGATACAGCATGAAACGGGAAGTTAATGAAGACACCACGTCCCTTTATCGGGGTCTCAAAGGGGCAGTAGAGGAAGCAGACTCCAGCAGCAGACTAAAACACGATGCTGTTCTACACAGACATTGTCCAATATACATCACTCATTAGGCATCTCTTTTTAAAAGAAACACTGATTCACTGATCAAGATTTACAGCAACGACAGTAGGAGGGGACGAGCATACAGGAGACCTGGAGTCCCTCCAATCAAACCAAAGAACAAAAGAAGCCGTTCACTCTGGCAGTAGGACAAGTACTGAAGAACTAAAGAGCAAGCTGCACGCCAAGAGTATGATCAAAACCATCAACACGTCCTCCCTGCCAGTCCGAAAAGCTCATCGAACCCAGAACATTCCTCGCGAATCCCGGAGCGTCTCATCCAAAAATCCAACAGTGGCTTCGCTCAGTCAAAGACCAGCATCCAGAAAAGTGTTGAATCAGAATTTAACCTTGAAAAACAACAGAACATAGACAAATTGTTCTTACATGCAGAATCTCGAAAAGCTTCTTCTTCTTCGATGGCTCCTCCACCCAGACGACGATCTGCCGGACGTTAGCGCACGGCTGATTCTTCCGGCCGACCGTAACACGTACCGGGTCGCTGGTCAGACGAGACGTTAGCAGCTCCGTCCCTTTGGGTATCGTAGCGGACGTCAGTAAAGTCTGACGGTCATCAGGAACCTGCTCCAAAATCTCCAGCACTTGCTGCTGGAATCCCATCTTCAGCATGGTGTCGACCTGACAAGCAGATTTCTCTTAGTCTTCATTTTGTTTAAGAAGGAAAAGGGCAGGAAGGAAAGAAGAAACGGAATGAGAGAATCATCACCTCGTCAACAACTACGACTTTTACGCTGGTGAGCTGGACAGCCTTCTGCTTCAGTATCTCGATGAGACGGCCTGGAGTGGCGATCACTATCTGCACACACGGGAAACGTGCAGTTTAATCACGTTCTGATTGTTGATTTTGAAATGATAAGTGTTTATATGGATGCTGATCTGATGTGTGTTTACAGGCACAAAGCGTATAATCAGGGTAGAGGAGATTTATTTATTTATTTAGACAGACATGAGTAAAGTGGTTCTGCTCGCTGTGATGCGTTTAAGCTACCGGGGCGTTCAAGTCAAACCGGGACTTGTGATGAAAGTTCGGGTGAATCAAAGCGTAAAAGCAACTGACATTTACAGAAGACTTCAAGCACAGTAGGGTGATGAGATGTAATGAGATCCTGACCTCACTCCAAGCCACTTCCACATGTTTGGGTGACTAAAGGAGTTCCTGGGAGGCCAGCATTTCAGAGGTGAAGCAGGCAGTACAATCATGGCTCTGGCGTACTGAGAAACCTTTCTACCTTGATGGGATCCAAGCACTCGAGAAACACTGCGATAAGTGCATTTGTGTAGCAGAGGATTATATTAAGAAATAAAGGGAGTTTTTACCCTCATAATGGCGTTCTTTTATTCTGCACAGTCACAAGTCCCGGTTTGACTTGAACACCGGTGTTTTCTCCATTGCTGAGGTCAGATTAAGTGATAAATGCCGCCTTCTGATTTATGATTGGTTACAAGAATTCGGTCTCATTTTTGATGAATTCGATGATTTATTAATTGTAAAATGTGAGCCAATTAGAACTTCGCCCTCAGCCAGAGACGCGGTGGATGACAGTTTGAAGCAACGACTGATTGGAGACTGTTGATTAGAGTTTAGATCAGATCAGAAATGGGAGCGAAATAGCAAAAAAAAAAAAAAAAAGGATAATATTTTCCTACTGAATGGATTAATTCAGTAATTAATTAATGGATCAATTCTAATTGAGTCAGACTGTTCCAACTAAGGTGTTTACATGATGCCGTTTTATTTTGATTAATAATGTAATTATTCTAATTGTTAGTGGTTTCTTAGGGTCCATGTAAACACACCTAAGGTAAAAAAAATAAAAATAAAAATACCAAAACAAAATATGGGTAAAATTTTGTTGACTGATCAATGCAAATGAATAACTAAATAAACTATGCCAACTCGTGCCATCAAATTTCTCAAAATAAAATAAAGTAGAATGTATCTAAAAAAAATCCATTCAATTCAGGGTGTCTTGTTCTACTCCAAATACGTTTTTAGTTATGACTTTTTTTTTTCTTGCCGCTTTGGTTAAAATTTGTCCTCAATATCCAAAAGTATGGCTTTCATAGTATAGCACTACCTTAATGTTCTGTTTGAGCCGGTGGAGCTGGGGGGGTAGGGGCATCCCTCCGACCAGCAGCGCCGTCCTCATGTTGGGAAGGCCCATAATCAACTCCTTCACCTGCCTCTCGATTTGGATCGCCAGCTCTCGGGTTGGAGTCAGAATCACACTCAGAGGGTCAGGTGACGTACCTGCTTCCTTCTGGAAATCAAAGACAGGCATTTATTTTGATTAATTAATCAAAAGTGATTAATGGTCACTTCTTTTCCAAGTAGCCTTTTTCTGTCTGAGACAGTTTGGTTAATTACACCAAATCTCCCCTCCAGTGCGGTTTCTCACCTGATTAAGCTTGTTATGTGGACAATAGAGACGGTGACGGAAGGAGGAGATTTGTTAGGATGCGACAGACACACTCGCTCGTGACCCCAAAAAGGTTTTGTTAGGTTTGGCCTCCCTGAAGGAAGTGTGAAGTGGCCTTAAGCTTCCTGGGGTTGGATGAAATGCGAGACAGATCATATCCGAGATGTCCAGCTCTAGTGAGATAAGGGCTTTCCACTTTAGCTCCTTTTAGGTGTGAAGCCCTTCCCCCAACAGAGGTGCAGGACATATTTGGGATCCCTAACCAACTTCTCTCAGAGTAGTAAAACATTTTAAAGCAATAAAAAAAAGGAGTCCAGACAACTGCGAATCTAAAACCGATTGCATAACTTTTTTTTTTTTTACTGCGTTTCACTCTATGGAAGAGGATTAGGACCTCCACAAAAACATTCAGATTTTTTTTTTCTCAGAATTCTGAGTTGAAAGCAAATTGGCATCATATTTATTACAATTCTATCAGCTTTTGAAAAAACATTCTGAAACTGAATCGCTGCTGACAGAATTAGTTTTGAAATGTAAACACTACTGAAATGGACTACTGGACACAAATTCAAATGGACACAAATTCAAAGATACTGCTTTTCAAAGACACAGATTTCAGTTTAACAAATTCAGTACTATTTATCTAAATTTCCAAATGTGTTTTTCAAAGGGTGATAAAAGTCTAATTATGTCTTCCACTAATAAAAGTCAGAATTGTAACACTAAAGCCAGGAAAATGATTCAAATGAAAAAAATATTCTGAGCTAAAGTTGGAATTCTGTGATTCAGAACTGTACGATTAAAGTCAGTATTCTGAGAAAAGTCAGAATTGTAAGATAAAAGTCAGTCAGAATTCTGAGATTAATGTTAGAATTAAAGTCAGTCAGTCAAGAATTAAAGTGGGATTAAAGTCAGCCAGAATTGTAAGATTAAAGTCAGAATTCTGAGAAAAGTCAGAATTCTAAGATAAAAGTCAGAATTCTGTGAAGAAGTCAGAATTGTAAGATTAAAGTAAAAAATTCTGAAAAAAAGTACATTCTGAGATTAAAGTCAGTGAGAATTGTAAGATTAAAGTCAGAATTCTGAGATTAATGTTAGAATTAAAGTCAGTCAGTCAAGAATTAAAGTGGGATTAAAGTCAGCCAGAATTGTAAGATTAAAGTCAGTATTCAGGGAAAAGTCAGAATTCTAAGATAAAAGTCAGTCAGAATTGTAAAATTAAAGTCAGAATTCTAGTAATAAAGGCAGTATTCTGGGATTAAAGTCAGAATTGTAAGATTAAAGTCAGTATTCTGAGAAAAGTCAGAATTCTAAGATAAACGTCAGTCAGAATTGTAAGATTAAAGTCAGAATTCTGTGAAAAAATCAGAATTCAGAGATAAAAGTCAGAATTGTAAGATTAAAGTAAAAAATTCTGAAAAAAAGTAAATTCTGAGATTAAAGTCAGTTAGAATTGTAAGATTAAAGTTAGAATTTTGAGGAAAAAGTCAGAATTCCGAGAGTAAAGTCAGAATTGTAAAAATAATCTCAGAATTCTAGTAATAAAGGCGGTATTCTGAGATTAAAGTCGGAATTCTTAAAAATAACAATAATAAAAAAAAAACATTTAAAAAGTTGTCCCTAATCATCTCCTGTACCATTCTAAATGAGGAACACTTCACCACCAACCTCCCAAAAATTCCTTACAGGTATTACCTCTAAGCAACGAGCCACCACCGGAAGCAGAAAGGCAACGGTCTTTCCAGACCCTGTGTCAGCCGTGGTGATCACATCTCTCCCTGCCAAACCTACAGGAACCATCTGCATTTGGACAGGAGTCGGGGCCTCGTATCCAGCCTTCTTCAGGTTCATCATGAGCGCGTCTGGAAAGTGGCAGTGCTCGAATTCAATGATGGGCCTGGTGGCATCCTGACCTTCTGTAACAATCGCCAGCTCTTTCTTCACCCTGTCAACCTGCTCTTCGGTCAGATCTGATATGAAGGCATCCTCTCTGTAGGAGTAACCGATTTCAGCACTGTCTGAAGCGTGCTCAGTATGTGATGATGATGATGATGATGATGATGATGATGATGGAGTGATCTCTGTAGACTCTTGGTTGATTTTAGAGAAGACTTTATCTTTAAGTCCCAGGCACATGCTGGCCAAGTGGCTGGCCTTGCACTCCAGACTGCACACATCATTGTCAGTGCTGTCGCAGATGTACTCGCCATAACGACCACACATCACACAAACAGGTTCTCCAGGGTTGGGCCATCTCTGGCTTTTCTTGAAGGATTTCACAGGTTCCTCTTGTTCCGGTGCCTCTTCTGCTTCATTGCTTTGCACTATCGTTGTGTCACCTGTGTGCGAGTCGTCACATCTCTCTTCTGTTTCCACACTGTACGGGTCAGAAACACCATCCAAGTTTCCTTTGCTTTTTTTCACCCCAGTGGTTTTCTTATCACTCTCACACACTCCTCTCTTAACCTTTACAGATCGAGGCATAAACATCTTTCTATCAGGCTCATAACAAAACAACCTCACGCAAGACTAAACTATTCATAAATATAATACATTACAAATATGATTATTAGTTGGCTGCTCGGGCAAAAGACACAACAATGCACTTGTTTTAACGTGAAGACGTAAAACTCACTCAGTTCTGCTCGTTTACGCTGACGCGGTCGCGCAAATATGACGACATTTCCGCGCTTGGAATCCTGGGTATTGGAGTTCGTGTTTTAAAAAAAGACATATCTGTCGCAATATCGTCTCATTTTATCGCTGCAATACCAATATCTTATAATAATAATAATAATAATAATAATAATAATAATAATAATATCTGCAATCTTGCAAGTAATGTAAAAACAAACATAAATGAAATACTAATTTGTTCTTAGCAGCCACTAAACATAAAATGACTAATAATTAAAATAAATATTTCATTGCACAAAATTATCTCTATTTAATTCCATGGCATTTTTGTTTCACATTTCCTCTTTACATGCATGTGCCCATTGTGCCCAGTGTCTTTTGGGTGTGCCGGGGTGGCAATGGCACAGGTGCTTGGGCCCAATCATCTCTGCTTGTAACTATATTCTTATCTTATTGCTGTAATAATAATAATAATAATAATAATAATAATAATAATAATAATAACTTCTATTATTCTCTTGCTTCTTAGCAGGAACTAGATATAAAATGACTAATAAGTGATAATTATTTCAGTGCACAAAATCATCCAAATTAAATTAAATTATGGTCTAATTAACATTAAAGTTAAGGTCAAAATGTGTTTCATGCTCAGACTGAATTCATACTTTACTGCCATTTTTTCTTTAAATAACACTTTAAGGATATAGAATTGCAAAGAGATTTTTGATATATCAAACAGTTCAGCCATGGTGATGCCTTAAACTTATGCCCAAAAGAGGCAAATAACTTCCTGGGTGACATCACATTAAGTGACATCACCATCATTAGAGGTCTTAACACAAAATTCCCCCTATTCTGAAATGATGTCATACTGGTACTGGTAGTTCCCCTTTAAATGCATGTGCCCTCTGTCTTTCTGGCGTGCCCAGGGGGCGATGACACAGGTGCTTGGGCCCGATCAAAGTAAAAAAAAAAATTAAAAAAATTTATATATATATAGCAATACATTTATTATTAAAATATTTATACTAGTTTTTCTTTTCCTGAAATGTGTATATATTTTTGACTCTGTATATATACATTTTGTGAAATAAAAAAATAAAATAAAATAAAATAATGTATATATTTTACAGTATATAAAAATACAATTACAATATTAAAAGTATAACATACCAGATTCAGATGTAAAAAAAATAGTATTCTATTATACAGTGAACTATAGATATTTAACAGAAATTAATAAATAGAAGATCTACAGTATAAGCAATTATATGTAAATAAAAAATAACAATAGACAAAGTAATCCAACAAATAAATAAGAAAGAACGAACGAAAGAAAAAAAGAAAGTAGAGAATACTGTAGCGCCAGTACTCCCAGTTTCTTCAGCACTAACGCTCGATGCCCCGTGTGGGTATGTTGGGCGGAGCGCGCATGCGCAGTCTGCGAGCTCGCCAGCACTAAAGCGTGGATGAATAGCGAGCGGAGGAAAAACGGGAATATCACTGTAAAGATGTGAAGATTTACACTCCAGCGCGTCTCTTTGGGGGATATTTCGACGGCTAAAACGTTTCGACGCCTCGGATCTGCTGTTTGTGAAGCTGCTTTTGTGTTTCGGTGTCGCTTTAAGAGAGATCCGCTATAACAGAGAGAGAGAGAGAGAGCGCGAGCGCGCGCGCGCGCGAGAGAGAAAGGGATCGGGATCAGGATGGGAAGGTTCGGGCTCTCTAACCCAGAGTCCCTGTGATCAGAGACATCCAGACTCTACCGAATTCCTTCTGGAGGATGTCATCATCATCATCGTCGTCATAATAATCATCATCATCCTCCTCTGCCATCATCTGTGACCCTTCTGGTGTGTGTGTGTGTGTGGACATGGGGGACCTGAGCCAATCCTGCCCCTGGAAACAGACCTTCATTGTCCCCACAATCAAATCTTTTGATCATTATGATTTTAACAAAGCTAAAATCCGAGCCAGCCTCACATGGCTGGTGGCCAAAGCCTTTGGCACAGGTAGGTGGCGTCCTTTCATTCCTTTCCTTTACTCACACCTCTCCTTTCTTTTTCTCTTTTTTTTTTTTTGCCTTGTTTGATCTTTCTTTGATCCTGCCTGATAAATCATTGCCTTGATACATTTGTGTCATCAAACAGGTTATAAAGACATTATATCTGTGTATTAACCTGATTAGCCTGTATACTCACTCTGTCCCTCTATAGATATCATTATATAATATTGTATTAATTGTAATATGTGTGTGTGTGTGTGTGTGTGTGTGTATGTGTGTGTGTGTGTGCATGTTCTTCCCTGTGCCGGGCGTGTTTTCTCTCCAGGTATTCTGGTTTCCTCCCACCATCCAAAGACATGCAGATAGTCGTGCTAATTGGCGTTCCCAAATTTCCCATAATGTGCGAATGTTAACCAGAGGTTCTACCTCAGTCGTAAAATGGGATTAAATGCAACGGTAATCACTACTGGCCTCCACAGAGGTTCCTAGATGAATGGATGGAAAATATATGAACTTCTATTTTGTTTAACACGATGGGTTCTTGTGAATCACCCAAAGCTTGTTGGGTCCCACAGTTCTGTACACAGTACTGTATATGGTCCACGTATGGTAATTTCACCTTCACAGACAGTCAGATCGACGAATCTTCTCTAATCCGTTGGGATAGACTGGGTGTACTGTGGGCGTTTTTGCTGGATTTTTTGCTTACGTAATTTAACAGAACGAGCTCTGAGTGTGCCACCGGTGTGTATCCATCTGGCTGGTTTCACACTAACTCAACGTCACACCAACCCAACCATAATAGCAGCAACAAAATCATTCTCATCACTAGGATGCACAAAGGAGGAGCACATCCCGAACATAACTCTGTCTTATAAATAAACTGAATTAGGATTTTGGACTGAATAATAACCTGCACCAGCTATGATGTGTTATATGAGTGTGTGGGTGTTATTATCCACTTATTTAAAGGTAAATCACACAAATACATTATCTGGCTCAGTGTGTTAAGGCTCTGAGTTACTGATGGGATGGTCGGCAGTTCGAGCCCCAGCTTCACCAGGTTGATGCTGTTGTGCCCTCTAGCAAGGCCCTTAACCCTGTCTGCTCCAGCGATGCTGTATAAAGGGTGACCCTGTGCTCTGACCCCAGCCTACTAACAAGGAGCTGGGAAATGCAAAGAATAAATAATTTCACTGTGCAGTAATGTTCTGTATATATGATGAATCTAGGCTAGTATGCACGTTCAATAAATAAGTACAGCAATCATTAATCAATCAATTATGTATTAGCTCTACCATACGAGACGTGTTCTATGATATTTGTTTTATATAAACAGTTGGAGCAGCACGATCCCAGCAAATTAATTGTGTGAGACAAATAGATGACGCACAAATAGTTACACAAACATAATAAAAAATAAGCTTGTCAAATACTGCTCTTGTCTCTATTTGATTAAACAAACGAGAATGTCCAAGTTTTGACTATGAGCTATGGGGAAATATTATGCAAAACAAACATGATTGTTTAATGCATTTTAATCAGTTCTGTTCTTAATACCTGCTAATCGATTCATGATTAATGATTAATATCCCTGGTAATTATCAAGCTTGTTTAAACCTCAAGGTCAAACAGGGTCAAGGATACTATATAAAATAAATGTAGTATTGTTCCTTTACTTACGCTTCCTCTGTCAGCTTCGATCCTCATCATGTCCTGCTCGTTTTTAAATTGTCTCATATATTGTAATTTAGTTGTGGCTTAGATTTTAAAACGAAAAAAAGTATATGAGATTTCATTCATCAGTGTTTTTTTTGTTGTTGTTGTTGTTGTTGTTGTTGCTAGATTACCTTGCTCCACATGTAGCACCCTTTGCCTCGTTCATGCAGGAAATTATCACCGTTTTCATTCTCTACCCACAAATAGCATCCCGTCTCACTGTAGGCGTTGATGACCTCATTCTTCACTCGTTATTCCCAGAGTGCAAAATTTCAGCTTTCAGATCCGCTGTTACTTTGAAAACTGGATGTATGGTGATGATTTCAGGTGACTCTAATTAGCGCTCGTCCAAACGAGAGAAGAATTGTGAAGGTGTTGAGCTTCTTGTGAATCGACCTGACTGAAAAACCTGGATGTTCTCGATGCATCTCTTTCTTTTTTTGTTCTAATGAATCGTGGAAATTTCCATGGTTTGCACCAAGAGACTACTTGTTTTAGTTCTACAATAGGTGATTTTGTAGATTACATAGATGTGTGTGATAGTGGCAGGATAAAATAAGGAAATTGCATTAATTACATTATCCATTCAAACATAATTATACATTTTTGTGATTTTGAATACGATGCAACTATATACATCTCTGCAGTTAATTAAAATATACAATAGACAAAACAATGCATTTAAATGTGCAATGGTACAAATAGGACACAAATACTGTAACCCCTGGACATCATGAACATCTGTCTTATAACTAAGGTTATTCCAGTATTGAGTTAGCATTTTGAAATCTTTCCTCTGCTTATCTTTTCCTTTGCTCTGCCTCCCCCAGACAGCATCCCGGACAAACTGAAGGATCCATTTTACACAGATCAATACGATCAGGAGCACGTGAAGCCGCCGGTGGTCGACCTGCTGCTCTCGGCCGAGCTGTACTGCCGCGCGGGAAGTCTGATCCTCAAAAGCGATGCTGCCAAACCACTGCTGGGCCACGACGCTGTCATCCAGGCCCTGGCTCAAAAAGGCTTATACGTGACCGTCCATGAGAGGCTGGTCACCGAGAGAGACCTGTCCATGAGACCGATCCAGATGGTGAGACATTTATTCTTTTTCACAACATGTTGTTTGTGCGCTTTTCTGGTGAGTCACGTTAAGATGGAGATGCTAGAACATGAGGTCTTTAAGGTGTTTTAAAGAGACTGCTCTTAACCAATCAAAAGACAGGGCCAGAATAATATTATAGTCTCATAGACCTTGAAGTTTTGGAGTTTTGGATGTGTAGGGACATTTTCGAAATCTAACACACATTATTTGTTATTGTGTAATGTATGTCTCCAAATCAGGAAAACAACATGTTTAAAATTTATTCAATCTTTTATTTATTTATTTATTTATTTTTATTCAGAATCGAGTCACGTTTTTTAAATTATTTACCTAAATTTAACTCAAGTTAGCCAAAAAGACAAATTCCTTAAAAATATACCACAGCTTGTGCAGAAAACCGAAACTACTTGCATGTTCTGGAAATACTCGCTTTTTGTGAGAGCTTTTTCTTGCTTCTTCTTCTTTCCGAGTTTATGGGCAGTTGGTGCAATACCGCCACCTACTGGACTGGAGTGTGGAGAAGAGTACTTGATGGAAAGATTATTACTGCTTCATATGCGACATGACATTTAAAAAACCAACAACACAAGTTACAACTGATGGGAATCACCAGGGTGCACCAGATACAATATTATCATGATACCTACTTGCCGATTCGATTTGTGTTGTGATTCTGTAGGTATCACGATTTTATAAATATTCCCATGTGGTATATACAGAATCAGGCAAAAAAAAAAATGTATACACACTTCAGGAAAAGAAAAACTTGTATGAATATTTTAATTCTAAATTTATTGCTATACGGTATATATTTATAATATGATGATGATGAAATTATAATATTAATAATATTATATTAATATAATATACATCATACTATTCTTCTTTTTCTGAAATGTGTATACATTTTTTGGCTGATAAAAAATGAATTCTAAATATATATATATATATATTTTTTTTCCTCCAGATTTTGTTAAAAAATTATCTATATATATATATAAAAAAAAATCGAGCAAATAATTTGCTCTTAATTAGTGCTGCCTACCAATAGTTTAGAGTACGCCACCTGTAGGGTGAGAGAGGAACTAATGTACCTCAAATGCAAACATATACAGTATAAATAAAAAAAATATATGTTTAAAAAAAATCAATTATGGGGTCAGTGTGATGAAAAATGAATTTCCACACAAAAGAATTGTGATATGAAAGTGAATCGATTTTCTTCTCCTATTTCTACAGGCACTTTTAGTAGTTTTTAAAAAAAAAAGTATAGCAGCCTGAAATAAATATGACGATTAACCTTAGTGCTGTTGAATCAAAGTACAAGCTACATAAATACACTGGCTTTATCGATTTCTTTTTTAATTCAGATTCAATGTGCTGGATGTAGATAATAGTATAAAGATGTTTTTGTAGGTATGAATCCAGTTCTTTCCTCTTGCACAGCAGCTAGCAGTCTGGAAAACACATGCGTCTTCCAAGTTACAGGAAGTGCTGCGACTTTCCAAGCCTCCCTCCTTCCTCAGTACGATCTATACAGGCAGATGACATTCGTCACACCCAGTTTCTGTGTTTCTCTTGAGCCAATCAGGCAAATCACTGACATTTAACACACATGTACTTACTGTATATGTTATACAAATTCCAAGATTGATGTTGAAAGCAAATTCCTGCTCGTCTGGTCACAGAAACAGGTAGCTGCTGTCCCTATTGTCTTATTTTCGTCTCGTTGCATTGCAGAGTGTCCTCTAGCCTTTGAAGAAGCAGGAGGGGATAATTTTAGTTGAGGGTTCCTGAGGGACTCAGCATGCCCTCGTTATAGGAAGTGACATCGTCAGGCTGGTGAAGAGTGCGCACTACACGGGGCTTTAGAGTAGACCGCCTCATTGCAACATTTGACTAATAGTAGCCTGATGATGATGTCATCAGTGCTAGTTTTATGTTATAGCTGTTCACATGATAAATAGAAAAATATTAAATCATGACAACTTGTGTCACAACACACATTTCTTGCCGATGTCACGAGTATGCTTTAAAACAAGCTTGTAAATCTGGGATCTGTTCTAATTTGGTGACTTAAAGGAGAAGTCAGTGATGGAGGCTGAAAGAAAAGCCAGTGTTTATACACGGCTCTGACTCGATCTTTCCCTGAATATATATATATCTTATTTTTCCTAATTAAACATTATCTCATTATAATTTTTTTTTTTTTTTGTCTGGTAAAGGGTGATGTCATACATGTTTGTGGTATCAGTGGTTTAAGTCCATCACACCCTGGTCATCAGCATGAAACAGATGTTTAAAGTTAAAAAAGGTAAAAAAAAAAAAAAAAATGCAATGTCTGCATCGCACAAACTGCAAATGCGCCACTTTTGCGATGTACAAATGAATGACTTTGTGAGCTATGGATAAATATTATGCGAAACATTGTCAGTTAATACATTATTTATTGGTTAAAAATTTTAATGATTAATCGTTAACGTTAGTAGTTGTGATAAAACACTTCGCTTAAGTGCCTTTGTGGTAGTTTCACTGCAAGCGATTAGTCAGACGTGAACTGATGTTTTATCAGAATTTTGAAATTGACAGATGAAAAAATATATTTTATAAGATCTAAGAATTTGAAAACGTTTATAGTCAAAATGTGTTCAATTTGTAGTTGCATAAGCAGCTTTAACACTAGGTGACCATAACTCTTAATCTGAGGTAGGATTCTGAAAAAAAAACAAATAAACAATCAAAATCAAAGACATTTTTTGAATGTCATCAAATTTGCATAATTATTAATTAATTCATTTATTTGTTTATTGCGTCTGTGTTATAAAAGGTTAAAAGAACACAAGTGGCTGTGCTATACTGCCAAGGCAGGTCTATTTTTTACCTTGAAAGGCCAACTCAACCATCTGGTAGATGTCCATATCTCCTAATCTAAAGGGTGATTATGAAAAAATTAATCAATGAAAGTCTGTCAAATGTAGTGCAATTAGTACACTGTAAACCGTAATGCAGAAAGTAATTAAACATATACTGTCAACTTAAATAATTACAATTAGTTCAAATTAATAGACCTTGATGAGTATTTAGAACTTTTTGCTATTTACGAATTTATAGAAATGACACTTTTCAAGTAAGCTGAACAAATTTGATATTTTAAGTAACTGTAAGTACTTAAGTAACAGTAACTGTCACCTTAAAGTTCCACCTAAAATCTTTCGCTAGGGCGCTGGTGGCTCAGTGGGAGGTGTTTCGCCTGCCATGCGAAGGGCCCGGGTTCGATTCCCAACAACTGGATGAAGTGCCTGTCCCAAGCCCGGATAAAATGGGAGGGTTGCGTCAGGAAGGGCATCTGGCACAACAATTCATTTGATTTGCGACAACTAAGAAAATGAAAATTGCTATTAAATAGTATGAGCTAGGCTACTCAGTAATGCAAATAAAGAACCATTTGTATGAATGAGTACAACAACCTCAAAAACTGGTAGTTCTGTTTACTTAAAATTGGAAACATCATTACTTAAAACATTTGATGTAACTGATTACCTCATAGTTTTTGAGGTTTGCCAACTTATTCGGGTTTACAGTGTACTAATAAACATAAAATCTATATGTTTTTGCCCAACTTGTTTATTGCGTTGCTGGTGTAATGGATTAAAAGAACAAAAGCAAGATGGCTGATGTGTGAAAAAGTTCCCAGAGGTTTTATTCCCAAGTCCTGGGAATACAAAAACAAAACAGACTTTCTTTACTGACCACAGCATGTTTTGTAAGTTTTGGCCTGGTGTTCTTTACTGTTGTGGTTGCTGCTGTGATTGTGTGATTATCTCCAGACAGTGTGTCCTTGAATAAGTGCCTTTGTGAAATATCAATCAATCAATCAATCAATCAATCAATTGCCATCAAAGCTAATCAGGCAACTGATTATTTGGGAGAGTTTTAGAATCTTAAAGTGCCCTGAATCCATGGTTCCTGCCTATACGTTAGCTCTGACTTTAAATTGAAATGATAAATAAATCATGTAGAAATTGATAGCGGATTTTCAGACACACCGACCGTCTTACCTCTTTGCTTTGTATGAAGGCGATGCAAATATCTTTCAACTGAATTCTACAGATAAATTATAATTAGCACAGCTTGCATATTCGTGCCGTGGGTTTGCAGACGCAGGTGCAGACGCTGGTCTGTATCACAGTCGGACTGATTCATAATACCCATGAGATGCGCTGACTGTTTATAACAGCATCCTTATTAATAATAGATGATAACAGCATGATTCTTTTAGAAACGCAGAGGAAAGAGGACAGAAGCTGGTCCACACAAACTGCACAGGAATCATGCTGGCTGTGTGTTGCAGCTGATAATCAGATCAAACCTGCTAAAACAGCGAGCAGACCCTGTGATGTTCAGGTCTTCTGTCTCACATGCCGCTCTGTACATAAGACGCCATGCCTCAGCTATAGTATGCGATATCTACATAGCATCTTTCCTATCAGTAGCATCTTCCCTCGCTCCCTGACATCACCATGGAGACCATACTCTCGCGTGTACTCAGAGCAGTCATATTTACACTGCGGTGAATTCTTCTTCTTCTTCTTATTATTATTATTATTATGATTATTCACGCTACATTACCATGCTGTATGCATTAGCAAGTTACACATGAAAATTGCCTTTAGAGCAGATTTCAGTCAGCCATTACTTTTCTCCCAAATGTTAATTTTAGCACACACACGAGACAAAACTCGCTGCATTATTCAGAAATCATTTCGGCATTCCGACTGACCTATTTCCTCCAAAAGACACATTCGTCCTGGTATCTGTGCTGAGGACGCAAAGGAAGAAGAATCAAATATAGCGATATCCTTATTGGAGAAACTGCCTTTTGCGCTAATTTAAGCTATTATGTACGAACGTTATGTAAGAGTTCCTAAACTGGATTAGCTTTTTGTAATACAGTATCAGATGCCAGCTTTTAAAACGATTGTACAAATCAATATCACAGCTAGACTCTGGATTCGGTTCCACTCTGTATTTACGCATTACAATTCTCAGTTTGATTCACTAGCAGTAATGTTTACTGTCAGATTTGTCTCTTTCTATCATAGGTGTTAAAAACTACTAAAAGTATCTACCAAACTTTGAAATGTTGTGTTGTTGATTGTTTAATTGTTTGATTGTTTAATTGTCAGGTCTGGGCAAAGCAATATTTTTCCCATTGTCAATCTTCTGCACTACACTTCAGTCCAGCAGGTGGCAGTATTGCACAAACCGCTTATAAGCTCGAAAAGAAGAAGTCTTGCAAAATTCGAGTATTTGTGGAAGACAGAAGCAGCTCTCTAATTTTCCACAAAAGCTGTGATAAATTTTAAGGAATTTGTCAATTTCAGAACATTTAACGTTGAAGTTTAGCGCAACAATAGTAATAGTAATAATAATAATCATAAAAAGTGATTTGGTTCTAAATAGAAAACTGACCTCAGACACATCACACAGTTCTATTTATCAATATTAGCCGGAGCTAAGGCCCATTTTATGTCACCAATTTCATATATATTTTTTTAAAAATGCTGTAATTTGACAGATTAAAAAATTTCCATTTAATTTCTAGAAGTTATGCAATCACACTGCAGAACACACTTACTGTAACTTGTGTTAGGTATTTTTATTAGCCATCTAGAGGTCAAAATTGGGAACTGCAACAAGCACTTAAAGAGAATTTTCTCTTTTTTTGGTCACACATCCACAATGATCTTGTTTTATAGCAAATAAACTGAAGTAAGGATTAAAGATCAATTTATTCTAAGTTGCAAAATGTGTCTCGGATGGACGAATCTGTTTCTGTTATAAGATATATTGTGAGAAGGAAAGAGGCGTTATGCAGTGAATTGCCTTTCCCTACTAGAAGACAAAGAAAAAAAAACGTCTTCCTTTTTTTGATTTTCCAAATTTTTGGACTAGTTTCAGGTATTTTGTGTGGTTTCTGAGGTGAAGTTTGCTGAAACCTGTCAACCCCATTTAATAATACGAACATAAATACAGGACAAGGTACTGTATCTCTAAACCTGCTCAAATCGAGTACGCTGGGCGGCTGAATGTTCCCGTCAATCAGATATATTTAATTTGTCCTCCTGATTAAGGACATTTATTTTAATCACACATGGACATACAGTCGTGTCCTTCGTATCAGAGTTGAACAGCCGAAGGAACAAAAGAGCTCCTGTAGCGGTTGTACCTAAACCTTGGATTGCAGGAATTAACTCAGGACTGGTCAGTCACATAAATAAATAATAATAATAAAAAAACAGAATTGTCTGGTTTTCCCCTCAGGGACCGGCATCTCGCTGGCAGCGTCTCGGCTTCTTAAAGGGCCGGCGCGCACAGGAAACCCATATTTCACATCGACACACCGAGTAAGGTGGCTGAGACGTTGCCATGGCAACGCACAGGAGGCAGGCGACTGGTGTGTGTGTGTGTGTGTGTGTGTGTGTATGGAATTATTGCTCTGCCTGAGGCAAATATCTGAAATGCTGAGTGCAGTGTCAGCCCCATTCCTATCACACTCGCTCAACTTAAAGAAAAAATACAATGGGACGTAATTCTCTGTTCTTATAGCAGAGTCAGCACTCAGCATTACTCACAAGGGCTTTGCTAACTCAGCTAGAGCTGCTCCGCTATGGAGTCAGTTCCAGAATTATTGGCACCCATCACATAACAAAAGACTTACATACTGTACAATATGTGACGGATTGAACTTACACACGGTGAGACTGTTCTTCATCCGGACGCAACATGTTTCTTTTTCTTCATTATTATTATTATTAGTAGTAGTAGTAGTAGTAATATTATCACTTGTAGTAATATCATTATTATTGGCACCCCTAGAGTCAAAATGTGGCTGTCTTGAAGTTAATAGGATTTATTATCAAGGTTGCATCGTAGACCTTTTCAATCTGTGCTCGTCTGTGCTCATTTGTTTTTTCTTTGTGGTTTCTGGAATTTGCTATGGCTTCGTTCTTTTTCGATAGTGTATACCATAGATTTTCTATTTTGTTTTATTTTATTTTATATTTCATTTATTCGTCACGCATGGTGGTCACTATAGTGAACAACTATTCAATAGACATTTTCTTGCAAATGCACAGGTTGCAGTGCTCTAACCGCATATAGGCACTACAGTGGACACTGTTCCATCACTCCGTATGTTTCCGTTTGTCCAAGTGGCCAGCAGGTGTAACTGCAACCAAGATTCATTTCAACCAACATGGCCAACAGACAGACAGAAAAATTTCCATTTTGGTGGACCATGTGTGCACTAAATTGCCCATTAGTGGCTCGGTGGTAGGTTTCTCTCCTGCCATGTGGAAGGCCTGGGTTGGATTTCCACCCAGTGCCCAAACCCCAGCCACTGGATGCAGGATTGCGTCAAAGACCTGTGCCAAATAGTTGTACGGATCGGATGGTCTGCTGTTGCGCGGAAAGACCAACAACATTTGTCCATTAAATTGGACATCATGCATCACCACCTCCATCATCACCATCATGCCATTGTTGCAAATAATGTAACTGTAATTACACTGTAATTTTGAAAATATTTTCTTTCCAGCAGTTTTTATTTTTATTTTTTGTTGTAAATCAGCACATTTGTATTATTACGTACACTGCAGGGTATTTATTGTAAAAACATTACATTTTTATTTTGTGCAGATTTTTTATTTTATCACATGGTAGTGTATCCAAAGATTCATCATACATCGATTGCATGCGGATCTGATGGGTTAAACAGTGCACGCTTGTATGCATGCCAAGAAGAAGAAAAAAAAAACCCTGGCCATGACATCAAAGTAAATTCAGATCCTGCTAGGAATAAAAATGGTCAAGCATTCCTCACATACTCAAGGTCAAGAATGCACTCGTCCTATGAGGGAGGTCTCCATCTTGGTTAGATGACAAATGCCGTGGCAAACAAAGAGCCAGAAAATGCTGATGATCTCTCCGAAATCAGATCAGTGTTAAATACACTTGAGAAAATCTTCCTTTCAGCAGGAGACCCTAAAAAATCGATTGATGCTGCATGCACATGAAAGACCACGTACATCTGTATGTGCATCGCCAACTCCTCATATATGTTACAGGACATTTGATGGAACGTTTTACTATAATGCTGAGTTTTATATGAAATGGAGGTTTTGTTTATGTCAACAGTACAAGCTATATAGATCACATTGTTGGTTATTCCATAAGCCATACCAGTATAGAAATATTACAATATGTTTAAATGTATAGTAAACAATGTTAAACCTTAAAATATAGTCAAGCACATTCAGTCCACCAGAGTTGGAGCTAAAAATATATTTTTAAAAAAGCATATTTTTTGCATGCCTTGAAAAGAATAAAAACACATAGAAAAAAAATCATAATTCATACATGAAAGGGTTCATTTACTATTATTTTCTTATTATTAAAAAAAAAACAGTGTGTAATGGACCCATATGAAGCCTTGTGGCAGTACAGTGGTGTAGTGGTTAGCATTGTTGCCCTGCACCTCCAGGGTCCGGGTTCGATTCCCGCCTCGGGGTCTCTGTGCATGTTTGCATGTTCTCCTCGTGCTTGGTGGGTTTCTTCCGGGTGCTCCGGTTTCCAAAAACATGCAAATTAGGCTAATTTGCGTTCCCAAATTACCCATAGTGTGTGTGTGTGTGTGTGTGTGTGTGTGTGTGTGTGTGTGCTTGTGCTCTGCAGCATATTGGCACCCCATCCAGGATTTACCCCTCCTCGTGCCCCTGAGCCCCCTGCGATAGGCTCCAGGCCTCCCGCCACCCTGTATATAAGCGTTAAAGCGAACGAGTGAGTGAGACTGAGTGAGGATTAATCCTTGTTTGTCGAAAAAGCAAGAAACAGCTGCGTTTATTTACCGCCAGATCAGCATGTTATTCTCAATATTGTCCTCAACATGCTTGTTCTTCTGTCAGCGTAGCATTGCCTGTAAATTACTTCTCACAGCGCTGTGTGCTAAACACGACTTATCTCATCTCACTTAGCTTCATTTAGCTTCATTTAGCCGTCTGTGTCTGCCAGTAACCACTGCGCTCCTGAGAAAACAGACAGATTTTTAATCTGTGGTGGTGGATGTGGTGGTGGTGGAGGCGGAGCGGTTTTATATATCTTGCACTCATGAGTAATGACGGATGCGGCGAGGGGTAATAATAAGTGGTAAAGTGCCTGATAGTTTGAAAGGATAAATCAAATTCAGCATGATAGAGATGCTAATAGAAGCCGGATCTCCCACGGGACTCGTGCGAAGCTGGAATGGGAGGTTTTAGTCACATATACTGTACATACACACAGAGTCCACTTCATTAGATACTCCCGTTTAAAGGTTTGTTAATGAAAATACTGTATGTTATCGGGCCATGCACACGGCAGCAACCCAATGCATTTAGGCATTTAGACGTGAATGGGGAAGAAAGCTGATTTATGCTGATTTTTAGGGCTTATAATGTTAAATTCCATTAAAATCTGGAAATACTCCTGTATATATCGCATATCGCTTCTTCTTCTTTCTGAATCAATGGGCAGTGTGTGCAATATCGCCCCCTAGTGGACTGGGCTTGCAGACAATTGGCAGGGGAATAAAACATATTATCATCTTGTCTCATGATTTAATTCTCACGTTACAGTTAGATGATGTACGAAATGCTTTACCACCAACACTCTAACACAGTCATTTAGAAGTTTTTTTTTTACTTTTACCATGCCACATTACCAATGTGTTTGAAATCTGGCATACCATGCCCAATGTGTTTGAAGCCTCAGGCTTTATCTGGCATAAGAAGAGCAGCTGGAGTCCCATCTAAGAGTGGATGGAGACCATGTTTCTCATTCTGTGGGATCGAGCAAGGATGGATGCAGCCGTTTCCCCGGGCAACGACAGCAGCGCGATTGCAAAGCCAATGGATTATACTTGATACATAACTTGAGTAAAGAGGCGCGTGAAACTTGTCGTTCCTGTTTCCAACCTGATTCACGGTTGTTGTTGTTGTTGTTTCCTCTACGCAGAGTGCCCATCTGGCGCTGATTGACACTTTGATGATGGTGTATACGGTGGAGACGGTGAGTATGGACAAAGTGGTGGCCTGCATGCAGCAGTATTCTACAGACGGCGCCGACGCGGACATACCCTATGACACGGAGGATGGAGTGATTAGCTGGATGAATAAGGTAGTGCGACTGTTCGCTGGTCATCTTATTCCCTGGAAGATATTCTTATAGAAAGTCTTTGCATGGCCGTATCTGCTATATAGAGAATGTTTATATTCCCGCTGTGCTAGCAGCCCACACACACTATATACATATAACTCGTACAATGTAAACAATGTTCAGGGTGTTCGCACGTCCCAACTTGTAAGAAACTACAACATTCCATCTAATCTCGGTCTGTAACATATTCAACAAGACTGACGCGAGCAAAATACAAAAAGCCTGCTTACTCCAAACTTATTTCAGAAGGCGTTAGGGCTAAATTTGGTGTTTGAAATGCATGAATATTTAATAAATGGAAAATGTTTCACAATAGATAATGAATGACACAGGTGTGTCCAACTAAGGAAAAAAGCTGCCCAACCCTGCCTGGCCCAATATGAAAAAGTTTTTGCCCCTAAACGTAATAATTAGTTGTGCCAGGTCATCGCAATCGGATATAAGTCCGGCTTTGCCGCTCAAAAAACATAATTTTGGTTTTGTATTTTTTGAGCCATTAGTAGGTGGACTTGCTTGAGCTTGAGGTCACAAACTGGTGGCCAGACATTCTCCTTCAGGATTTTCTGGTAGAGCAATTGCAGGATTCATGGTTCCATCAATTATGGCAAGTCGTCCAGGTCCTGAAGCTGCAAAGTAGCCCCAGACCGTCACACTACCACCAGCACACCATCCTGGTGGCCACTCCTGAGAAGATTCACCACTGTTCCATGTTCCATGTTTTCTTCATTTGTTCCATGTTTTCTTCATTTTCGTGAGTTCGAATCCCGGGTGATGCTGTAACCTCTCGCAGCCGGAGGTCTAGAGAGAGCTGATTGGCCGAGCTCTCTTTTAGAGGGGAGGGATGAGGGGTACTTGGTGCTCCCACATTAATCACGGCTTTACAGCCAATCAGGGGCCTCTGTGAGCTCGCGCGAGCGGAAGGAGCGGATCGCGCCGTCCTCCGAGTGTGTTACTCCGCCCCCAACGGTGCGTGAGCGAGCAGTTCGAAAAAATGCGATCGGCTGGTGTCACGTGGTTCGGAGGAAACACGTGATAGGCTTCGGCCCTCCCGGCTGAGTGGTAGTAGTAGCCTTAATGTGGAGCCCCCTAGTGATGGGGAGGAATCGGACACGACTTAATTAGGGAGAAAATCGGAGGGAAACTTTGTTTCTCATCAGTTACTGAATTTCTTTAGATTGTGGTGATTTTGGAGATTGTTTGCTTCACTTTGTCAGACAGGTTCTATGTAAAGGGGGTTTCTTGTTTCAACAGGCCTGGTCTGGGTGTGGCAAGTGAAATTTAACTCAGCTTTCCAAAAATCACAATTCACTCAGCAATTACTTTTTCATAGGCTAGTTAGGTTTGGACAGCTTTCTTTTCTTAAAGAATTAAAGCATCATTGATCATCATCGACCATCATGATCATGATCTGAATCATTTAAGTGTGACAAATATGACAAAAAAATACAATAAAAAATCGGGAAGGGGGCAAAAACTTTTTCACTGCGCAGTACCTCATGACAGCTCAGTAGAACAGTTTCAATCCCAGGAAATACATTTCTAACATAAATCAAAGAACACATCACATCCATGAACAAAAAGAGCAGTAGAAGATGTACTGCATATGAAATATGTAAGTTTATTCTAATGGCACTTCAACACACATTCAGAATTAATTGTAGTTATAGTTCATAAACACTAACTGTGGGAATGTTTTGGACCGTAGGTTAACCAATGGTAATTTAAATCGGTGCATCAGTGGCAAAAGAAAAGAAAAAAAAACAAACAGTTGATTTAACTTAAACATAATAATGCAATGAGTGATAATCCTATAATAATATAACACAGTAAGATTGGTTAAGTTAACGCAATAAGCATATTTACACAACATGACACAGATAAAATTTCACATTTTGCTCAAACCAAAGTAGTAAGAAACTAATCCCCTACCCTTACTCCATACAGTTTGACTAATTATATTATATTTAATACTTAATAATAATAATAATAATAATAATAATAATAATAATACTTCTTATATTTATTGCATATCGGATCATAACTATCAACTCGATATCATGTTGTGGTCTAATCTCCAAAAGGTGAACGAATACTTGAAGGAGATCATCATTCAGGAGCAAAGCAGGAGAGAGGCGCAGAGGGCGGAGCCCCTCGAGATCCCGAAGGTAGGTTATCCAGCTTCGTGTTTAATCCGAGTTTAGAAACGGTTTCAATATTTCGGCAGCGTTCCTGTGCTTTTTAATTACGTAATACGAACAAGCAAACCGATCAGGAGTTTTATATTAAAAATTGACTTTGTTCATTATATCTTTAGTAACAGATTATATACAGTATAGTTCATTAATGTAGTATTAGATTTATAAAAGAAATATCCATCTGATGAACGAAACATTGGGATTAAAATGAAAACTAAGAAAAAGGGGGAAAGATTTCCGTAGAAGAACAGTTCAGTATCAACCATAACGCCCGGTAAGACGTGGTACAGTAACTAACGAATCTTCAAGTGAACTGGACGTGGTTGCAGCGTCGGCTGGTTTGGAGACGTGGTCTTCAACTATCTGGGAGATGTTTATGTTCAACGTAATCCTATTCAATCCTCAGAGACATTTCTACGCTCCTGTGTAAACCGTTCCTGAGGTCACCTGTCACTCTGCCCTGCCCTTAACTACACACACACACACACACACACACACACACACACACACACACGCACACGTCATGTTGCTGTATAAGGGATTTTTCTCTGGCTTCGCTCCGTCGTAGACTCGTGTTCGAGCTGCTGTGCGGAATCTCTCAGTTCGATGTTAGAATCCCGACTTTTGCTGATGTATTTTCTGCATTTTACAACGGCAAACAGAGCAACAAACTTTATGAATTTATTGGCATGGATTAATGTAAATAAGCTGCTGAGAGATGAGGTTTCGGAAATAGGAAAATACATCAACATCAGCGAGTCAGATGTATGTATAAAGATCAAAGAACTAAAGATCAAATGTATAAGGATCAAAGAACATGCGAATCTTTTTATTAATAAACAAAACCTGAGGTGATGGAAATAAAATAAAATAAAAAAACGTTTTTAAGTTGTGTACATGACGACAAATCTGAGCAGAAAATGTTTCTGAATGAGAGATTCCAGCTTAACTGTTTACATGGACCCTGATCTGATAATCGCTGCTCTGCGTTTACACGCTCAAACTGAGCAGCATGTATCTCGGTATCATCTGCCATGGTTATTATTTCTAAGCAAACTTGGCAGTTAAATCACTCCTACCTCACAGAATGAAAATGTGGAAATAGTCCAGAGTGCGCCACCTGTACGATCATAAATAACCCTCCTCAAACGTCTCCAAAGTCTCAGGACTCGACTTGACACTGAGCACACGGGTTGATGCTTGTGGTGTTTTGATCGGAGGTGATTTTTGATACCGTAACGCCATAACAGTGTGTTTCTGTTGCGACAAAATCGTTTACATCTGAGGCTGATCTGTCTCGCCGGCCACCGCCAATCAAACTGAAAACCCGCCGATTCCGGTCACTGGCCGATCGATTCATCTCATCTTCATAGGAACGTAAAAATCGATTTTGGAGTCAGTGTTGCGATACACGAATCACAACAGAAAAGAATCGCGATTCAGAACTGATTTCTCGCCATCTCTATACTTTAAACCAACAGGAATGAACAGAACGGCGTTTCTATCCAGTGACCACCACCTCAGTGTTTCACTTAAAGTAACGAGCTATTGATTGACCAGGAAATCGAATCGAACTTTCTTTTCTTCTTTCGTTCTTTCGTTCTTTCTTTTTCTAATGGAATAAAATTTTCCACCCTGATCCTGACTCCTGTTCCCCCCTCTCTCTCTCTCTCTCTCTCTCTCTCTCTCTCTGTTTTCTGATTGAAGTCTCCAACCAAATGGTATATGAAGCTGGTTCCTGTAAGTTTCAACACCGATGTGTTTTTTCTGCTCCTTCATCTGCTTGTTTCTGGCCAACATCTGTCAAGTCGGTCAATCCACCTCCATCAATGTATTGCCACAAGGAATCCTGTCTAGGAGTTCATACGTGTTCATCTGCCTCAGTGTGTCACGTCACTCATCAATTAGGTTACACAAAAATAGATTCTTCTCATTGTGTGATTCCATTAACTACTATCGTAATTCATTGAGCATCATATAACGCAGAAACTCTTGCGGTGATTGACTCCTTAGTGGTGTTCAAGTCAAACCGGGACTTTTGGTTGTGCAGAATATCAGAACAGAATATCAGATGCTTGGACACCATCAAGGTAGAAAGTTTTCTAAGTACGCCGGATCCATAATCAGACTACCTGATTGATATGTGAAACGCCGGCCTCCCAGGAACTCCTTTAATGTCTCAAACACGCGGAAATGGCTTGGAGTGAGGTCAGGACTGTGGCAGCGGCAGATGTGGCAACAATTCCCATCCGAGTTCCTGTAATGCGCAAGCGGTGCTGGTGAATGATTGCGTGTAAAATGTCCATGGCTTTTATGCCTTCAATCACCAGAAATTTCATCACAAGTCCCGGTTTGACTTGAACGACCCCTGGTAAAAAATTCATAATAATAATAATAATAATTCTAGACATTTCTACTCATTTATGTTTAAGATCTTTTTTTTTTTTTTTCATTTTACTGGCAGATAGTTTTAGTGTTTCTTATATTTATAAACCAAATTATTTGCCAATAGAAGAATAAAAAAATAAATCAAGGTTGACGTATTATTTTATTCATCACTTGCTTTTGCTCTGCTTCCATGATCCTTCATTAAATGCAGTTTTTATTCATTTTTTAAATTTTTTTATTTCATGCCATTTTGACTTGATATTTCTATTCATGTTTGTTATGTGTCAAAAAATCATGTGTTCTCGATACTGGTGATCTCTGCTCACTGATGTAAATGTGTGTGTGTGTGTGTGTGTGTGTGTGTGTGTGTGTGTGTGTATGCGCACTGGGACACAGGCCCGCTATAGAAAGGAGCAGACGTTGCCTAAAACAGTACCTTGGATCCCCCCGGTGGACAACCTGCTGAAGGACAGCACAGATGGCTGCGCCCTCGCCGCACTGCTGCACTTCTACTGCCCTGACCTCGTTAATCTAGAGGGTACGAACCCCTGCCGTGTGTGTGCTTGTGTGTGTGTGTGTGTGTGTGTGTGTGCATGCGCACAATGCTTGTGTGCAGAACTGGCTTGATTTTTTTTTTTTGTTCTATCCTGATGCCTCAGATAAGATCATCAGTTAAACCATCCTTCATGTTAATCATCGTCTCGACACGCTTACCGTAATCTCATCAGGCGTGAGGTCTTATCAGCCCAAGCATAAAGTAGAAATCAATTATGTATTGACAAAGAAAATGTCATGTGACGTGCCGATTAACGGCCCGGCCTCTGATTGATGGGGCCCTTCGGTACTTCTACCTTGTGCCGTGTTTTCGTTCTCAAAACCTTTTCTTACCCTCGACAGACGTGTGCCTGAAAGAGAGCATGTCGTTAGCGGACAGCTTGTACAATCTGCAGCTGGTCCAGGACTTCTGCCGCGAGCAACTGAACTGCTGCTGCCACTTCAGCCTGGAGGATATGCTCTACGCCTCTTCTTCCATGAAAGTAAGACGTCATTTCATCAGATTTGGTAGAAACGAGCTGTACTGACCCGCTGAGACAACCATCGTCCGTGTCGTTATACAGCATGTGTGCAGTATATACAGAATGAGTTTGAAATAGTTCAATATAAAGGATTCAGTGAAGGTGAAGCGTCCACATACTTTTGACTGTAGTGTATTTTGTAGCTTTTGACATGACACTGTTTTACCTCTTACACAATATCTTGTGCTATTCCTGTATTAGAGACCTAGACACATGCATCAAAGCGTTCTCTCGCTCCGTGTGCCGTGTCTTCAGCGCTAGACCGACAGAACCCGACCTAACCACAGTGACAGTGGTATATAATGTCAAGGCCAGTTATTTATTTATTTTTTTTTTCATATTGCGCTGCTTGCTTTTACAAGCAGAAGAACAGAGAGTAGGCGGGCGGTTTGCGGTTTGCTCACGTTTGCCAAAGAGGTGAGTCACGCATTACAAAACAGTGAGGGCTGAGAGGCTCCCCATGGTAACGTACGTATTCTCAGACTCTATAAAGACACGCTAGAATATAAATCACTTCCAGGCTTGTACTGTATGTGAAGGAAAAATACAATCATCCTTAAAGTTAATGGCTAAAACAAATGTCAAGGAATCTTGTTTAACCTAAAGAGAATTTAGTTGTGAATGCGCCTGATGTCCAAAAGACCACTTTATAGGATGCACAGAAGCCGTAACAACGCTAGACTGGTTACGCTTATGGAAATTGTTCCATAATGTAATTGAATTTATATTATGACTTTTGGCAGAAGACGTTCTCCTTTCGTTTTTATCTGATTGTTCAGTTGAGGGTTTTACCCCTGTACCGCGCCTATTGTATGATATGAATACCATCAATGCATCCATGTTTCCCACTTTCCACCCTCAGCGCAATTCAATATTGAAGCGAATCAAAATATGAAATATCTCTCCGTAAGATATAGATATGCTCGTAAAATCCACAGCTTCAGTGTGATTTTACAGCAAAACATCAATCAGTTCAATTCCATTCAGTTTCATTTATGTTGTGCAGAGTTTTTTTTTTTTTTTTTAACAATGTTTACAGAATCAAAAATCAAAGTGTTCAATAATTATTTAACATTTCCATTAAAAAGAAATGGTAACACTATAGTATACAACGACAAAATGCTTCTTACTCTCACACCAAGAACCGCTTATCGATGTGACGGCCAGGTGTCCGTATACTTTTGGTCATATGGTGGACTTGTCCTCAATTGATTCTTGTTATTTTAAAACGTATTTGTGGTGACACCTGTAATAACCTTGTAGTGCAAAGTGTTTAATAATCTCAGTCAAGGCAATGATTTTTTTTATGCAGCTGAGGAATTCCTGATAAGCAATTGCTAAAAAAAAAAAAAAAGTTGCTTTATTTAAGGTTCATACCGATAAACGTCATACCGATAAACACCTGATAGACAAGATGTCGAATTTTAGTAGTGGTTTCATCACCATCAAATTCATAGTTATCAAATTTATATCGAATTTATAGTTATCGATACAAGGCGGCATAGTGGTTAGCACAGTGGCCTCGTACCTGCAGGGTCTGTGTGCATGGAGTTTACATGGTCTCCCCCTGCTTGGTGGTTATCTTCCGTGTATGCCACCACCACCTCCTGTGACCCTGTACATGATTGTGAGCGAGTGAATGAGTGCATGAGTTGTTATTACTAGTTTTAAATGGTCTAAAATATTTAAAATCATTGGATGATTTTATTATTATTATTATTATTATCAGACACAGTTTTTAGTATGTGTGCAATAGCATTAAAAAAAGTGGTGTTCAAATGCTCTGTACGTTTAAATTGCCTAGCACGAAAAGGAATCTACAACAAAGAGAGCTGTAAATGACAGATGTAAAATTTTTGAAAGTTCATATGATTTATAGTTTGTCTACACGCAAATGCGAGTTATTGCCAAAGGGAAACTGTACAGGCTGAGCCAGTCTGCCTAACCGGGGACCCCTCTGTGTTCAAGGTTGTGTATTAATGTGTTAAACAGGATATACATGTGGTTTGTGTATTATGGAAATGTTTTCTGATTGAGTGAGAAATGTGAACGCTGGAATTACTGTTACTGATCTTGTTTAAAGTGTTTTTAAAGACAAATCATTCACAATCTTTAGTGTGTTTCATGCCCGTTCATGGGGAATGACCTCATGAATGCATGATTCAGTGTTTTTCCTCCTGACTTTCACCTCACTTTTAAGCTAAATTAAGAAAAGCAGAAATATATTCTGGCTCTATGAAAAGCAATCTTTGTAAACCAGCGCTTCTTTTCTTCTTCATTTTTTTTTGCCCTTTAACAGAACAACTACCTTGTGTTTATGGCTGAGCTCTTCTGGTGGTTCGAAGTGGTTAAGCCATCTTTTGTGCAGCCTCAGGTTTTAGTCAACGATGGTAAAAGAAATCATCTAAGATCCTCATTAATGATTTACATATTTGTTTGACTTACAACCACACAACCTGATCTTCGGCTCTGTGGCCTTTAGCACCAGCTCCATCACTGAAGAATGTGCCATTTGTGCCCATCTCAAAAGTCACGAAGAGAAGCTTCATGGAAAGACCTCCCAGTCCAGACAGACCAAGGTACAGTATATATATATATTTTTTTACAATTTTAGACTCTGTTTATTTTGCTGCTGTTTGATCCTGTGCCTCACTAATGTGTGCTCCTGACCTTTAGTCTCCCGCTTCGACCACAGCCTATAACACCAAACTCAGGTAAACTCATTTCAGAAAGCTGTTTTGATGTTTCTTTTATTTCCCCTACCTGCTGAGCCATCCGTATTCCCAAATATTAACCAATGGTTTGCATTGCTGTCCAGGTGAGATTAGACGATCAACCTCCATGTCATTTGTTGACAGCTTTTTGGGGACTTGGCCCAAGGAAAGGAGGTGTGAACACTTCAGACATATTGTTCAATTCCCATGCATTTGTTAGAAAATATTTGAGACATTTTTAAACCTGTCTTAAGTACGCTTTACATATCATTTGTTTAGGTCAGGGACTCAGGGAGTGTCCTTTGACATCCCATTTGATAAGGACAGCACCACTCAAGCAACTACACAACCCAAACGGGGTATGACCAGGTCTGTAAGTACTGAGGGATTTGGGCTCAAAGTGGCCAAGGGAATGAAGCGAAATCTGTCTTTCCAACCTATCAATGGACAAAATATCGGTATTGAGGAAGAGGGCTGTCCGGATACCCTTGTCGGAATCCAACACGGTGGTCTAAATGGCATGGCACAAAGTAGCATCGAGGAAGCTCTGGAAATAATTCATAGTTCAGAAAAGCAACAGGAAGATACAAGGGTTGAGTCAGAGAATGAGGGTTTCTTCCTTCACACGCAGACCAAAGGAGAGACCACCCCCAAAACCGAAGCTGGAGAAGCAGACCCTCTGTCAGAGACCATGGGGATGTCAAGTGCTTCAACTACTGAGGTGGATACTGGAATCCACGTGAAGACGGAAGACATCCAAGAGACTCTGGATGACGACTCATCACTGAGAGACTGCACAATAAGTATGGAGTTAGATGCGGATCAGGACTTTGAGACTAGGGCAAGTTACAGCCAGGACTCTATTAGTTCATATCCGGGCAGTGTTGCTACCAAGTCTCCGATAGCTGATACACCCATGGGAGTTACCCCAAAAATGACCAGCTTTGCTGAACAAAAGTTGAAAAAACTCAATCCAAATGCAGAGTCCAAAGGAGGCACCTCTCAGGGGACCACACCAGACAGTTCAGATCTTAACCTTTCCCACTCAGTCTCTTGGGCGCCCTCACCAGAGACGAGCCCTGCGCATCAGCCCCAAAGGGATCCGGCACAAGCCATGGCCGCTGAAATGGTGCAGCTGCGTATGCGTCTGGAAGAAAAGCGCAGAGCCATAGAAGCTCAGAAGAAAAAAGTGGAAGCTGCCTTCACACGCCACAGACAAAAGATGGGGCATAGTGCCTTCCTCACAGTGGTCAAGAGAAAGAATGATGGTACTTCACCAATCCAGGAGAACACCACAAGCTCTGAGGGTACCAAGACATTGCCTGGTACTGCAAAATCTCCAGAAAAGTCTCCTGTCAAGTCCCCTAGTGAAGAGAACACGTCTGAGGCGGAATTGGTAGAGTACACACGTTCTATTCAAAAGTTAAATGATTCTCTGAGCTTTTTGCAAGCTGAGATGCAGCGTCTGGCTCAGCAGCAGGAGATCATCATGCAAATGCGGGAACAGCAGGCCTGGGTTGTGTGTCCACAACAACCTTCACCGCAGAAACAGGTACGGGAGCTTAGAGGAAGCGGAGCTCGCTCATCGGGTTCCCCATCGCCGGCTGACTCCCCACATGTCACCCATCGCTCACCTACCAATATCAAGAGGAAGTCGGCTTCCTTCCACTCCAAAACCCCTCGGACACCCAGACCTACAGAACTGAAGATCACTCCGTTCAACCGAGTTCTAACAGTCCCACAGTCTGTTGACAGCCTACCTCGTCTGCGCCGATTCTCACCCTCTCAGTCCGTATCAAGCTCCTTTGCATATATGGGGAATGATTTGAAAGCAAGCAAAAATTATGAGCAAACTGAAACCTTGTGTCCAGATGGTGCTGCTTCTGATCTCCTTTCACCCACCAAAGACGTACAACTGCCTGAAACGGAAACAGACATTGAAGACTTGAGAACTATAGAGTTAGAGGACAGCATAGAGGAGACCATCAAGATGAAGGATGAAGGAAGAGAATCAGACGGAGAACTTAAGCCAACAATGGAATCTAGTGTTTCAGAGGTGTTGTCACAAGCCGTGAAAGAAACCTTCATAGTAACGCCTACTGAGAAGCCAGTAGATTTAGCTAGTCAAAACAACAAAAACTTGATCGAGGTCCCACTCTCAGTCCTAAAGCCTCTTGATGGACAAGAGTTGGAGGAGGCTGGAGAGACCTTGACAGCGGGAGAGAACCAGGATGATGACCAGAAGATGTGCTGTGGATTCTTCTTTAAGGTTTGTATATACTGTATGCCATATACTTTGATATTTATACATGTGGTTGTAGTAACAACCCCAAAGGCCCTCTAGTGGCTGGCTGCGGTAATATTTTTAACCTCTTCCATTCCCATGCTACTGAAAGCAGTTACATTTTGGCTATCCACATTTCTGCAAATTACTAATGTTTTACTTGAATATTTATTTTAATAAAACAAAATTAATTTTAATAAAGTGCACTGAAAGACCAAACAGAGGACACGTCTACCTTCAGATAGGTAACTTACTACAGCTGTCATAAATGTTGCAATAGAGGACATACAACATTAAACACAGAGGACTGCTATCCAAGGGCTTCGTGATCTCACATGTCGATGCAAAAAATTAGTTTTGAGGTGTTAAAACATCCTCTTTATAGTCCTGCTATTGCTGGACGTCGGACATTCAACCGTTTGGTCCCCGGAAAGCAGCTCTACCAGGATGATGTTTCACTTTTGGTGAAGGGATGAATACAGCGGTGCATTCATGGCTCGTAGCTTAGCCGTAAACATTTTTTAATGAGGGAATTCCGAAAGCGTGGTGACAGATGGACAAAGTGTATTGAAAAGCAAGAAGACTATGTTGAAAATCAGGTAATTTTCTTTTCTAACAGTTTATTCTACAGCCAGAAGCTACGGCTTGGTTTATCTGTGAGTATACAGTTAACCACATAGGTTTGTAAATCACCGTGCCTCAGACTAGTTACACGAGAACGTGTGTAGCTGTAATTTAGCAGTAATGCTAATTATAGGCTGTTTGTCTGCAGACAATATTAAAGCAGCAACAGAGAGCGATTAATCGAAAGCTGTTATTGTTGTGACTTCCTCGGCCTTTGTGTTTACCTCGTTGTCGCATCCCTTAATTAACAGGATGACATGAAGGGGGAGGACAGCATGGCACTGAAGCGAGCTGCCCTGCTGGAGAAGAGGCAAAGGAGGGAGCGAGAGAACCAGCAGAGGAAGCAGCAGCTTGAAGCTGAGCTGGAGCAGAAGAAAGAGGAGGCTAGGTGATGCCCTGCCCACTGAGTCTGTTAGGTTAGCTGGCATTTGTATGAAGCGTGGCCGAAAAGCATGTGCTTCTTCTTTCTCAGATTGAAGGCAGAGGAAGATCGGCAGAAGAAGGAGGATGAGAAAGCCAGACGCGAGTTCATCAAGCAGGAGTATCTGAGGAGAAAGCAGCTCAAACTCATGGAGGATATGGACATGCTGGTGAAAGCACGGCCGGCCACGGCTAAGCAAAAGAGACCGCGGCCTAAATCGATTCACCGGGATGTGATAGAGTCACCCAGGACCCCTGTTAGGGCGACAGCAGGTAAAGAGGCGGACGCCTTCAACCTGGGCGAGACCGTGTGCTTTGCTTTGTGCCACCCTCTTGGGCCCTTTGGCTTTCCTGCTCACTGAATCTCTTTAACAGACCTTTCGAATTCCTTATCTAATTCCTACCTCCTTTGTTTCAAATGAATTTGCTTTGCCATGTTTGCCTTCTGCACTTTCTAATAATTCCACTGATTATTTAACCAAAATTTTTCCATGGTTCTAAATGAACCAGTATTTTTGTGAATTTACTAATCTTGCTAACATCTGTTGTTGGAATGTTAGATTAGGTTAGATAGCTCGAATATGATTGGATACGGTCATGATTGGATATGGTTGGATTTGATGCGGCCCGGCGGTGTAGTGGTGAGCACAGTTGCCTTGCACCGCCAGGTCCTGGGTTTGATTCCCGCATTGGGTCTGTGTGCGTGAAGTTTGAATGTTCTTGGTACATAATCTCCGGTTTCCTCCCACAATCCAAAAACATGCAGATTAGGCTAATTAGTGTTCCCAAATTGCCCATAGTGTATGAATATTGATGGTCACCAATGGCCTCCATGGTCCCTAATTCCAAGATGATGGGATATGATTAGTGAGCTTTATAAAAGGGGGTCGTTCAAAGTACAGCAAGTGGCCTTGTCTTTCCATCATCTAACTTTATTTCCGGTCGTTCGCTGTGTTTTACATCCAGGTTCACGTCCACGTGTTTTTTCAGTATCTAGTCTCTCCTTGGCCTCCCTCAACTTGGGAGACAACGACAGCGTCAACTCGGAGAAACGAACCCCCAGGTAAGAACCATGCTTCAAGTCAACAGGTCATGATTAGACCTTTTTTTTGATTAGAGGTTTTATTGTAATCTCCAGGATCATCCCGGAGCAGTACCATCCAGTTTGCACTGTGTAGTGCCTCTCTAGTACTAACCTGGCATTTCTTATTCTGTGAATTCCTGTGTTCTTTCACATTCAGAAGCAATAGCTTAGCATCAGGCAGCCTGTATGGCTTCTTGAGCTCTCCTCGTGTAAGAAGGAGAAGGTCAGTCATAGCGGGATCGGCTACGATCACCCTTCCAGTGCTCTGCTTGCGCTGTGTCATACACAGTCACGGGTTATCTGTTCCTGGTGAAAGGATGCCCGCCCATTCACATTTCATATCGCAACTGCTTTTCCTGTATTTATTTTATTGGGTTTATTATATAATTATCTTATCGCTGAAAGCTATAAAAATAGATGCTTAAAAATGTCTGAACACCCTGTGCTATAGAGCTCGTGCAGTTGCCCCTCGTTGTCATGTGATTATTTTTTGTTTGATACTGCCATCATGCCGATCGTACTCACGCCTCTACTGTCATCAACCGCCTTAGTGCTTGTGCTGAGATACCGAAATTTCTGCTCTAATACCTCCTTCCCACCAAGGCGGTTCCGGAGCTAGTCTCTCACGCTGGACCGGCAATACCATGTGACTTGCACAAGCTCTAGACAGCAGATGTAATCGTAGCGCTCCTCAGGATTAGCTAAACCTACTGAGATCAGCACTACAGTATATGCTGTACAGACTTTCACTGCCTGAACCTGCATGAGACCAAATGAAATGGAATGCTGCCTCAGATTCAGAGAGAGAAATAATGTCTTATATTAAACTGACCGCACTATTAATTTGTATCGTCTGTGTGTGTGTGTGTGTGTGTGTGTGTGTGTGTGGGTGTGCTGCAGTAGGCCTGACTCGGCTGACAGCTTCCTGTCTCCTTCCCGGTCCGGGAGTCATAACGGAGAGAAAGACTGGGAAAATGCTTCCACCACTTCCTCTGTCACTTCCATCACTGAGTACACAGGTTAGTGTCCCCAATCGGTTTGGTTTCATAGAAACATGAACCCTTTGCATATTGTATTAATTTAACTGTTTTTGCAGGTCCTAAATTGTACAAAGAGCCGAGTGCCAAGTCGAATAAGCATATTATTCAGAATGCCTTAGCGCATTGTTGTCTGGCTGGGAAGGTCAATGAAGGTCAGAAGAACAAGATCCTGGAGGTGAGAACTAATGAAACTACTTACACTTCTGAAGACCTTTAAATGATATCAGTTTAAGTTAATAATATATTTAATAATAATTAAGCATATTCTGTTAGAGCATATTGGAGCTTATATCTACATTTGTCTCATTTCTTTAAAAATGTATATAATTCATCCTAAAAATGCAGAACATGTATACATAAAATCAGTTAACCGCTTAAGAATCATTACTATTTTTTAATCCCCTTGGTTTATTATTCAGAAGACGTAGTCACTATTATTCATTTCTTTGTTTTAAGTCACAGAAATGTTTATATTACAGTGTTATTATTATTATTATTACATAATTTTTAAATATATTTTTTAATATTATTATAGTTTTTTCGTGGCAGACCTCACCCTATGAATAAATATTCTTCCTGCTCTCAAACATGTCTGCTGTGCTTAAGATAAATTTTGTGTTCGTGATACAATAAGACAAATTTAAAAAATGCCACAATTTTCAAAAATATTAATTACGATCATCGTATTGGAAATATTATACAATAATTAACTGATTTATTATTTATTATAAGGACTGCAAAATGGAAACGTAAAAAAAGGAGGACACAAAAAGTATGTCATTGGAAAAACAACAACTGTTAAATGGAAAGCTTTATATTACAGCAACACAGTAGCGCCCCCTTGTGTGTAACAAGGTGCTTGTTTATCTTCAAATCAGCCAATCAGAATAAAAGTGGAGAGATTGACCCCTCAACTAGAAAAAGGATAAACACACTTTGGGCCTTCATTTGAGCACATTGTCAGGTCTGACATCAAAATTCCGGAAGGCATTGACAACAGCGCCCCCTTTGCAAAATAACCTGAAGGTGCATATTTTATGTTGCGCGACCTGTTTATTTTCAAATCAGCCAGAGATTTTAGGCCGCTGAATTTTTAATTAGCTGTTTTTAAATCGAATGTTTAAGAAAGACATTGACAATAAGGAAACGCTTTGTTAACAAAATGTACTATAACTTACCTTAAATACTAGAAACTCCATGCTTTCTTACTCCAGAACAGCATACAGATTATGTTTATAGCATTATTTAACAGTATTTAAAGAAACCAGAATGATATCATATCTAAGGATGCGACTGATGCTCAAGGTGTGTGTTATGGATCACGCAATGTTACAACCCAGTGTTATATTCTTCTTTCTGTAGGAGATGGAGAAATCGCAGGCCAACAACTTCCTGATCCTGTTCCGCGATTCGGGCTGCCAGTTCCGCGCCGTCTACACGTACTGCCCCGAAACGGAGCAGATGAACAAGCTGGCTGGCATCGGGCCCAAGAGCATCTCGCGCAAGATGATCGACGGCCTCTTTAAGTACAATTCTGACCGGAAGCAGTTTAGCCAAATCCCCGCTAAGACCATGTCCGCCAGCGTAGACGCCATCACCATCCACAGCCACCTGTGGCAGACCAAGAAGCCGGCTACACCGAAGAAAGTAGCACCCAACAAGTCTTAAGGTTCCCCTCGATGGGAGCGGAGAGCTTCTGGTATCAGCGATGCTCTCTTCCGGTGTAAAATAATACAGTATATGCACTGCGCTGAATTCTGCTTCTTAGTCACGAAACACAACACACTTTATCTTAAATAAAAATATGCACAGCTGGATTGTAAAACAATACGGGCTTGTCAGTGGATCGCACTCTTGTATTTATAACCTGAGCATCTTATTGCAGCTCAGTTTAAGCATGTGTGTGTGTGTGTTTGTGTGTGTGTGTGGCAGGGTGGGTGAGTGTGTGTGAGTTTTATACAGTACGTGGCAAGAAAATGGTAAATGAAGAAAAATCATGTAGTATGACTGATGTTTGGTACACTGAAGCACTGAATGTCTTTTGTCTTTTCGAGGTGTACATTATTCGTGGCCTTGGGTTCGAATTCTTTGGATGTTTTATAGTATGTAACGAAGTGATCTTACGAAAGATAATTACCGTTAAAGTGTTGTTGTTTTTTTTTAGCCACCCGTGGACCTCGCTTTTGGAAACAAAGCTGTATGTATCGATGTAGTAATACATAGACTATTTTTTGCTTGCGTTTGTTACTTTTTTTTTTCACAGCAGGATTGTGAATTCTTACCGTGTTTTTTTGATTAAGATTTATTCTTCTTCTTCTTATTATTATTATTATGCATTATTATAATCTTACAGGTCAGAGGAAGTGTTTTCAATTCAAAGCCATGGTCTGTGTATTTCAGCGTGTCATCATTACTGTATGTTGCTGAGGTTTTTGAACGCCGGACTCTGCAACTGTTGCATAATGATGATGATGTGATCGTAGGTTGTTAAAATTAATCTAGCGGATATTTAATAATGCCATAACGAATAGCGTGTCGATGATATTTCTCGTCAGCTTCACAGTTCAAATGAATATATAGTATATATAGTATATATATGTATACTGTATAGACAAGTTTCATCGTATTAGTAGTTATTTTCATTTGTGATAGATGAGATATTTCTCTGATTCTACAGCACTCATTATAATTTCACGTATTTATAAGAGGAAGCAGTATTCTCGCATAATGTAAAAAAAAAAAAAAAAGTGCCAAACTTCATCTTTGAATTGATAAAGAATTGTTTGATTGAGAATTGAGATATGATGCTTTTATTAATAACTTATTTTTAAATATTATTTGGCTTGGGATTATGATGTGTACGGCATGTATTTCTGTGTCATGAGAAAGCATGGCCAATGTTGGATCTTTGTCGGGTAGAAGGTTTACTAGGTTTACTAAATTTAATATCAGCATACACTAGATTTTTTTATAAATAGTTCTGCATTTTGCCTTTCAAAAAAAAAAAAAAAAAACAACGGAAATTCTTCAGGCTTGATGTACTGTATTTGACGGACTACACACACCCTTTTTCAAGCAGTTGTATTAAAATTACTTGGCTGTTCCAAGCCATTAAAAGAACTGGCTATGTATGTGTAAATACACACAGTTTACATTTTGTACAGTGTGTTTCAAGCTCATCTGCACATTTTAATCAAGCAGTTGTTTTCTCTCTCTTTTTTTTTTTAGGCACTGCTGTCATTTGTTAAATAAATAGTCCAACACATCTGCGTCATAATGCATTGAATAAAGAAATTGCGCATGACATCAAATGCTTTTTGGGAACATTTGTTTTGCACGGTTGAACCTTCAACAGTAACCAGACGATTTTAAATAAGAATGTATCTATAATCTATAGATAGTCCACCTTTATTAGCTCAATAGTAGATACAGTGCGTCTGGAAAGTATTCACAGACCTTCACCTTCACACTTTGTTATCTTTCTAAAATGGATTAAATGCATTATTTTCCTAAACATTCTTCAAACAATACCCCATAATGACAATGTGAAAGAAGTTTGGTTGAAATGTTTGTGGATTTATTAAAAATGTAAAAAATAAATAAATAAAATGTATCACATGTACACAAGTATTTACAGCCTCCGCCATGACACTCAAAATTGACCTAAGCTGCATCCTGTTTCCACTGATCATCCTTGAGATGTTTCTACAACTTGACTAGAATCCACCTGTGGTAAATTCAGTTGATTGGACATGATTTGGAAAGACACACCTGTCTATATAAGGTCCCACAGTTACCAGTGCATGTCAGAGCACATACCAGTCCAAGGAATTGTCTGTAGCCCTCAGAGACAGGATTGTATCAAGGCACAGATCTGGGGAAGGGTACAGAAAGATTTTTGCAGCATTAAAGGTCCAGACGAGCACGGTGGCCTTCATCGTCTGTAAATGGAAGAGGTTTGGAACCACCAGGACTCTTCCTAGAGCGGGCCTCCTGGCCAAACTGAGCAATCGGAGGAGAAGGGCCTTAGACGGGGAGGTGACCCGACAAAGAATCTTATGGTCACTCTGAAAGAGCTTCAGCCCTTCATTGTGGAGAGAGGAGAACCTTCCAGAAGAACAACCATCTCTGCAGCACTCCACCAATCAGGACTGTATGGTAGAGTGGCGAGACGGAAGCCACTCCTCAGTAAAAGGCACATGACTGATGCTTGGAGTTGAAAGGACTCTCAGACCATGAGAAACTTTTTTAGTTTTTGTTGTTGTTGAAGCACCTTTGGCACCTATTACAGCCTCAAGTCTTTTAGAGTATGATGCTACAAGATAGTTGCATACATAGTACGGAATTTCTTCTGGAAGATTCTCCTCTCTCCACAGACAAACCAGCGTCCTCGCTAACTCGTGGTGCTATGTCTTTACTAAATCTTGCACAAAATGCCAAAAAAAACACCAAAAATATGTAAAATTGCTTTTCTTGGCTTTCCACTGACGCAGAACAAGACGTACACGCAACTTAGTTGCCGTTTGGTGACAACATGACAGCAACATGACAGCTAGATGACATTTTTGGTAGCTGACTCTTTCAAGTTCCGGTCATTTTTGCTCCCAGACTGGAGCTCTTTCAGAGTGTCCATCAGGTGTTGTCCATATACGTCCAGTATAAAAGTCCTATAAACATGGGTATGATAACAATGATTGTATGGTTTGTACATTAGACCCTTTTAGAACCTGTCATGTCATGATTATGTCACAGTGCTGTCTGGAGGCAAAAATGATGGAAACTTGGAGGCGTCAGCTACCAAAAATGTCACCTTGATGTTATGTAGTGAGCCAGTATCGAATAGATAATGGATGTAACTATGTTTTATCACATGCTTTTACTGCAAATGAAAGGATTGGACTGAGGCGATCATCAGAAATGGTTGTGTTTGTAGCGAACACTTCATATCAGGTGAGCTTACATAAGAGTCTTCAGTTTTGTCACGATTTTTTGCCTTAAGAACTGACATTTTGCAACAAATCTGCCTTGGCATGCGAAGCGTTTTCGACATTCGAGCGACCGAACTGAATGGCAGCTAATTTGCGCGTACGTCTTGTTTTGCGTCAGCAGAAAGTCAACAATGCAAGTTTTTTTTTTTTTTTGCATTTTGTGCAAAATTATGTAAAGACATAGTAACACTGGTCCAAAGAAAGTTAGCGAGGAAGGTAGCAAGGAGAAAACGGAACCGCTTTCAGTTTTGTAGCAGTCATGCCAAGAAGAATCATAAATTGATGTTAAGTGAGGATTAATGTCTATTTATTTCATATTTCATGTACATGTCTTTTTTCTAAATGTTCTGGTATGCAAAGATATGACTATAGTGCTGGAAAGTGGTAATATTGGTAATGTGTTTTGAGTGGCTGGAACAGATTATCTGCATAAAATGCGTTTCACCTTAAAAACAAAAACCTCGCCTCAGAACGGATGTAGCCTGCTTGCTAGGCAGCCTTGGGGGATTCATTCACCTACAACTGGGCTCCGCCCATGTAAAAAAAAAAATATATATATATAATCACCATGGTTACTGATGACAAAGGGGTTTTGTGGTGCATTATGGGATGTTTCCATTATGGTTTCGGACATGGGTGCAAAATTGCAGACGCCGAAAACAACTATCTTGGGCGTCACTCTTGTCGGGGGAACCGCCCACTTTGATCTGATTGGTGGATTGTATCCATTCGCCGGGTGGGCGGGGACAGGAGTAGGAGAACGCGACTGTTTTGGGTTTTTTTTGTGTGTGTATTTTTAAAGACGTTTTGACCCATTTGGCTTTGCACATGGATAAGCCTCTACAAGGAAGAAAAATACACCAGCGTGTGTAACGTTAACTGATAACACAGAGCAAGCAGATGTACCGCTGAGCATCTACTGCAGTGCTTAGGTAAGGCTCTCTGACAAAGGCAGTGATTTTGTTATTCTGATCACAGTGATGCATTAGCTTGAACATAAACATCAATGCGTAGGTTACACATTCACACACTCAGACAGGCATCACACTGCATGTTTCACACACACACACACACACACACACTCAGACAGGCATCACACTGCATGTTTCACACACACACACACACACACACACACAGCACACATCACACACACACACACACACTCAGACAGGCATCACACTGCATGTTACACACACACACACACACACACACACACACACACACACACACACTCAGACAGGCATCACACTGCATGTTACACACACACACACACACACACACACTTAGACAGGCATCACACTGCATGTTACACACACACACACACACACACACACTCAGACAGGCATCACACTGCATGTTACCTGTCTGAAATGAAATGCATTGCTGTAGATTTTAATTTGAAGTAAATATAGATTTGCATCCTGAAGTCATTAGGTAACTGGTCTAAACACACTGTATTGCACACAAACACATGTTAGCAGACCATCACACCCATACAGTGCCAGTCAAAATATGGACACACCTTCTAATTCAGTGTTTTTGTTGAGTGATTTATTTTCTACATTCTAGAACAATACTCTAAATAACACATGATGGCATTAAGTAATCAACATCAGTTGATATTTTAAGGCACTTTTTTTTTTTTTTTTTTTAAAGCTCAGCTGTTCTGGAATAGATCTTGCAAGAACAGTATCGTCAAGTTTATTTGCGAAATCTGTCAAGGTCTCATGAAGACCTTCCCAGGAAAGCTGTGGAATTCTGTTTGAAACTCCAAGCATTGATTATGCAAGAATGGGCTGCCATCAGTCAGGGCGTGGCCCAGAAGTTGATTGACAGCATGGGTGAATCGCAGAGGTCTTGAAAGAGGAGGGTCAACACTGCAAATATTGGCTCTTTGCATGAACTTAATGTAATTGTTAGATGACTTTGTGATAATGAACTTTTGATTGTATAATATGCGTGCGAACAGTTCATTAATTTATGCCTATTCAAAAAACTGATACACTATATGGCCAAAAGTTTTTTTTTTTTTAATTGTATTTGGACACCTGACCATCATACCTGTATATGTGCCTCCCCAAACTGTTGCAGCTAAATTGGAAGCCTGACATCAATACCTGACCTCACTTATGCTTTCTGTGGCTAAGTATCTTTCGTCATAATAAAATGATGTAAATTTAATTAAAGAAACAGGAACAAATGTTTTTACTGCGACAGGCTGCAAAGTGCTTAAAGATACAATTTTTAAACGTGTATATCTAACAGTCTCAGCAACGACCTCATTTCCCCTCTCGTCTGTTCCACTACTCAGCATTCAGCATCACCAGTATACTAATCACCGGCTTGACCATCTGTCAACATCTGCACCAGTTTCTCACTGGTTCTGGTTCATGCATTAACTTAAATGGTTTTTTAACCATTCATAGGTGGCTTAGCAAACACAAAACATTCATCAGTTTGGAAGCAAAATATGAAGAAACGAGGGGGGAGGGGGGGGGGGGTCAAGACTTTTGCACAGTAATATACATACCGAAATATAATTCCAGAAGAAAACAGTTAATTAATAAACCATCATCTCTTAATAATTAACTTTATTTCAACATGGCATATGAAATAGAATCGTACCTAATAGTAAACATCATGTCATTATGCATAATGCATTTTTCTCTTCTCTGAAATTTAGCTTTTTAGGAAAACTGAAAAGTTGTACAGCAATTGGACGTCATGACTGCAGAGGAGACGATTAACATCAAGGAAGCAGAGATCATCAAGCTCATCCTGGATTTCCTCAACTCCCGAAAGCTTCACATCAGCATGCTGGCCTTAGAGAAGGAGAGCGGCGTTATTAACGGGCTCTATTCCGATGATATGCTCTTCCTCAGGTGGATTTTATTCATTCATTGTGCTGTGTTGATGAACAGGACTGGTGTTAAGAAAGTGATTCGTTGAGTTCGTATGTGAAAAGCAGTTAGCACCTGATTTCTGAAAAGCATCCTGTACGTTTGTACTGGAATGCTTTGCTCCTTAGTGCACTGAATAACCCGACATTCTCATCTGGTTTCTGTTTGTCCTAGACAACTGATATTAGACGGACAATGGGAGGAAGTTCTCCAGTTCATTCAGCCGTTGGAGAATATAGAGAAATTTGACAGAAAGAGGTAAAGAATCAGAAGTTTAAATACACACCGTGGTACTGTACTGTCAATTATTTTCATCACTGCGTTACATGTGTTTTGTTTTTCTTTTTTGTCTTTAAAGGTTTCGTTTCATCATTCTGAAACAGCGGTTCCTTGAAGCACTTTGTGTGAATAACGCCATATCTGCGTCCGATGACCCTCAGAACGTGAGTGTGTTTCCGATGGGTTGAGCATCATCGTTGCAGGTGGATTCAGCAGACAGTTGTGTGTTAGAGCTGTGAGCAGACATTGATGTGCAGATCAGTATAGTGATGGAAAGTGCTGGCCATTGTAGAGACAATAGTGTGCCATCGTTCTCACAAGATGCATTAATTAATCTATTTTGTTCAGTGGTGCAGCAGAAACAAGCTCGCCCTATCATCTGGAGATCGCAAGTTCGAATCCCAGGTGGAGTTGTAGCCTCTTGCAGCTGGCTGCCTGGAGAGAGCTGATTGGGCGATCTCTCTCAGAGGACAGGGATTTGTGGCACTCTGCGCTCTCACATCAGTCGTGCCTCTAAGCCAGTCATGGAGGTCTGTGGGCTCACGTAAGCGGCAGGAGCGTGAACGCTATCCTCTGAGTGTGTTACGCCGCTCCCAATGGTGGCTTAGTGAGCAGTTAGAAAAGATGCAATTGACAGGCGTCACATGGCTCAGAGGAAATGATCTTGGCCCACCCTGACTGATATTTGTAGCCTTGATGGGGGAGTGCCAAAATGACAGGTGGGATTTGGCTACAACTAAATTAGGGAGAAAATAATAATAATAATCAATCGTTTTGTTCAGTGACGCCGGTTGTAATGATGGATAGGATGGCTAGGGAATTATTATACCCATTTATAGACTTTTGTTTTGGAATTTCACTCTGGATCTATAAAGAAAGTTTCCTGCTTTTTTTTTTAGTTGAATTAAATTAAATAATGTTTTTTTGTATAGCATATTTAACAGTGGTTATTGTTTACAGATTAAAAAAATTATAGAATACATTAGAAAATTATTCACTATAAATAGCAGATTGTCCCTGATGAGCAAGCAGCTGGCAGTAAGAAGAAACGCTGAGAGGAACCAGACTCGATGTCAGATGGGATGCATACAGTACATCAGATAGACTTGTCAGTTTTTTGTTTGTTTGTTTGTTTGTTTGTTTGTTTGTTTGTTTTTTTGTATTGACTGGGGCTTTAACAATCCAATTAGATTTCCCCCCTAATGTGACTTCATATAAGAAGATCCCCCTCCCCCAGCTCTGCTGTTCTCTGGGGGCGTGGCTCAGCAGTAGCTCACTTACATTTAAACACTGAAATGGTGTATTTGAAGGAGGAGTAAATCCGAACAACTTTGATGTATTTAAAAATCTGAGGGGGATTTCAGCTCGAACCCTTACCGCACACATTTTGGAGGAATTCTAAAATATAGTGACCTAGTGTTAACCTTGTTAAAGAAACACTACAATATGGAACCTTTAAGTGTTTCATGTCCATAATGCACTTCTACCATGATGATGTGCCTTTTTACTAATACTGTAGCATGCATGGTGAACAGATTCAGTTCAGTTTAAACAATGGTAGACGCTGCCGTGAAGCGGCTTTACAGACATTTGGATGTAATGTAAAGCCACAGGCGATTGTGACAAAGAAAACTCCCTGAGTTGACAATGGAGAAGAAGGTTTGAAAGTTGCCCCCATTAATTTATCCACTGATCGAACATTGAGGTAATCAGTTGTATAACTGGTATTAAATATCGAGCCGTTTGTTTGATTTAGAGTATATTTACCTTCTGTTGCCTCCTCAGCTTGAACTAACCATGCAAGAGGCAGTGAGGTGCCTGAGTGCTCTGGAGGAGTTAAGCCCATCCAAAGAAGCCTACAGCAAACTCTGCCTGCTGTTGACACTCCCTCAGCTCACGCACCATGTCGAGTTCAAGGACTGGAACCCGAGTACAGCACGCGTACGCTGCTTCGACGAGGCGTGCTCCCTGGTGGCCGAGTTCATTCCGGCTGACCGCAAGCTCAGCGAGGCGGGGTTTCGGGCCGGCTCAGACCGCCTCTTCCAGCTGCTGGTTAAGGGTGTGCTGTATGAATGTTGTGTGGAGTTCTGCCAGAGCAAGGCGACGGGTGAAGAGATTGGCGAAGCTGAGGTTCTTCTGGGCATTGATGTGCTATGTGGCAATGGCTGTGATGAACCCGACCTGAGCCTGATCTCTTGGCTGCGCAATCTTGTCCCCGCCACCTTCACGTGCGCCTTCGAGCAGAAGATGCTCAATATCCATGTTGATAAAATGATCAAGCCAGAACGGACAGGCCACAGTGATCTGCTCGTTCCTCTCCTTGCCAAGTTTTCACCTTCGCCGGTGTCACCGCTGAGGCACCCGCAGTCAGCTGAAGCGTACGTATCGCGTTCCCTCAACCCAGCGCTGGATGGTCTGGCCTATGGACTGGCAGGGAGGGAGAAGAAAATCACAGAGGGCAATGGAAAAGATGCAGTTCCGATGTCGCACTCTTTTGCCAACTTTGGCTTAAGTGGCAGCCATCATGTAGTGGACAGCAACTTCATGGAGACCCCAGACAGGTATGGAGCTTTTATTTTTATTTTGTTTACTTTTTTTTTTTTTTTTTGCTTTACTGTTCACTGTATTCTAATGATTACGTGTATGATTGTACTAGAAGGCATCTACTTGGGTAACATTAAACATTTTTTTGTGAGCCAGCTGCTTTATTTTCCATTTTTTTGACATGATGAATACGATGATGATTTATCAGTTTGCGCTGTGCTATACTCGCTGCTTTTCCTCAACAGCTCTAGGGAAGAGAAAACACGAGAAGAGAAAATGAACACTTCTGTAGAACCTAACACATCCTGTCCCACTCAGGCTGACGAAAAACATGAAGAATTCCCTGGTACAGTTAAGATGACAGAGGTAATGTTTCTGATTTAGAAAGTTCAACGAATAATTGTTAAACGATTAATCATAGTCAAGTATAACCAGTAGAAAAAACATCTTTCCAGACAGGCTTGTTTTGCATAATGTTTCTCCATAGTCGATATGTTGAATAATTTGTGTACCACAAGAGGGCACTCTTGCAGTTCAGGTGGTGCACAATAATATTGAATGTTGTCTTTTTAGCAGCCTCGTTTTTGATGACAGAGATAAGAGTAGGTTTTTTTTAAACAGCCTTATTTTTGTTATAATTATCATTATTATTGTTTTTATTTTTATGCTCGGGTAAATATTTGGCCTTCATGAATTTGTCTCACATAACTGGTATTTTTGGGGATTATTCTGCTTACCAGTTCTGTTATAATTGCTCAAGAATAATCATGTTAAACTTGTGTGGTCGGGGTTTGAAACCAGTGCCTTCGGAAGCCAGTGTGTTTGTCTCCCTAGACTAACTGTGTCCTCATGCTTGTAGGAGCAGCTGCAGGAGTTCCAGCGCCAGCGACTGCGTGTGCAGCATCACTTGGAGCAGAAGCAGCAGCACATGCAGCTCTACCAGCAGATGCTGCTAGAGGGAGGAGTGCAGCAAGCCAGTCAGGCCTCGGGTGCCGGCCAGCACAACCTCACGCAGGCCTTCCTCAGCAGGTCAGCCAAAACACTAACACGCAGGCTACAGCCGCATGAACAAAACAGATGTTGAGGGGTGAATAAAGAGCCAGCATATGCTGTATGAGTGGTGTATAAAGAGCTACCAGATGTTGTGCCGGCAGGGTGTCCTGATAGCTGTTTAAACATGGGCTGTAAAATGGGTCTAAATGTACCCGAGTGAGATTCCCTGTGGGGATGAACAGCTGTGTTTGTGAATGGCGGTTAATGTACTTACACATGAACTCATTTACAGTTATTGAGCTAAAGATGAAAACTGGTCATGCTTATCTAATGCTGAATATGAGCACATGGGTGAGGCTGAAAATTCAGTGCGCTAAAGCAAGATTTATGTGGCTTAGTGGTTAGTACTGTCGCCTTGCACCTCCAGGTTCCGGGTTCGATTCCGGGAAGATCTCCCTGGTACAGTTAAGATGACAGCGGTAATATTTCTGATTAGAAAGTTCAACAAATAATTAATCATAGTATTTAACCATTAAAAAAAAAAACATATTACCAAATAGGTTTGTTTTTCATAATGTTTCTCCATAGCCGATATGTTAAATAATGGCACTCTGGTTTGCTCCCACAGTTCAAAGACATGTATTGTAGGTTATGCTAATTGCCGTTCCCCTAATTGCCTGTATTGTGTGTGTGTGTGTGTGTGTGTGTGTGTGTGTGTGTGTGTGTGTGTGCCCTGCGATGGATTGGCACCCCGTCCATAGTGTACCCCACCTTGTACCCTAAAGTCTCCTGGGATAGACTCCAGGCCCACTGCGACCCAGTATACAAGATAAAGCGGTATACTGTAGATGATGAGTGAGTGAGAGAGAGCGTAAAGTAAGATTGGACTGCGCCGAGGAGGTGTTTTAACCTGGAGTGTGTGGAGTAGTGGATGGAATACTGGTAGGCCAAGCCGGCATAACCCTCGGAATGTAATTTCTTAGGCTTTGCAGGCAATCCTAGTTCGATTATGAAGGATGGTCCCCAAATCTGAAGACCTGAATTTGCCAGAATGTAATCCTTAAGGGAAGTCTAGAAGAAAGTTTGGGGCGAAATGTACAAGTGCATCATTAAGACACCGGATTAGAAGATCATCATTAAATATACTTATAACTATAAAATATGGGTGCCAATCCATCGCAGGGCACACACACATACACTCACACGTGTGTTGGGAATTAACCTAATGTGCATGTCTTTTAGACTGTGGGAGGAAACCAGAATACCCAGAGGAAACGCACCAAGCACCGGTTGAACTCCTTGCATACAAGAGACGGGAATCGAACCCAGATTCATTATTTATCTAAACAGTTAAGGGTTGAGGGCCTTGCTCAAGTGTGACCTTCTGAACTGTAGTCCAACCATAGCCTCAACCACTGAGCGACCCCTGGCCCCAGCATGGCTACAATGCTAAGGTGGCTAAGGCGTGTGTAGCGTATGTGTTACCTGAGCATTAACATACAGTAGCTAAATCTATGTTATGATATTCTACTGGATGACATTCCTTGGCCTAAAAAAAAATCTGTGTGCAATTTACTTTTTTTGCTGCTTAAGTGAAAACTTTCAGGCAGAAACAAAGTGGACTTGTATTTGTACAGGTCCATCCAAAAGCTGGAGGAGCTGAATGTAGGCATGGAAGACCTGGGGGAGAACGTGCAAGCCTTGGCCCAGCAGTGCAACGGCTCACAGTCTGATGCGCAGCACGTGCACACACCCGAGTCCGACGCAACGGGCAAAAACAAAACTGCTGTGACAAGCAGCACCCCTGAGAGAGGAGGCATTCGAGGGATGCCTTCACTAGACGAGTCCCCAGTGATGGTCAGCCGCAGGTGAGGAACTTAACTTTTAGCTGTGGAAACACCTTAAACATAATCGCTGCTGTCATTATAATATAATTAGTACAGTAAAACTGTAGTAATATTTCATAATTCTGCTACGTTTGTTCCTTTCTAATTATATGACCTTTGGTATGACAATAAAGTGTGTTTCAGGAGGATAAGCCCAAGTCCCCGTTCATAGCAGTGCACACACTGGAAGACACACAAGCTGTCCGAGCTGTCGCATTTCATCCCTCTGGAACGCTCTATGCTATCGGGTCTAATTCCAAAACCTTGCGCGTGTGCATGTACCCGCAGGACCTTACAGCCAGGTATTGAATTAAGATGACTCTCTGTGCATTATTGCGCACGTACAAGGAAATTTGTTAGGATCCATTGGCCATTGATTACAATAGGAACATGGCAAGGAACAGGAAATGGACATCTTGCACAATTTGTGACTTTCATCTCAATCATTCACCAACACCACTTGGAGTTCCTGGGAGGCCAGTGTTTAAGATGTGAAGCATCTTACTAAGAAAACTTTCTACCATGATGGTATCCAAGCACTCGTGATGCGTTAGGATAAGTGCATAAGTGTAGCAGCGGATTATATAGAGAAATAACGGACGTTTCATAAGTTATTCTCTACAATCAAAAGTCTCGCTTTGTCTTGAACACCCATATTAGCCAATGGAGAAATATTTTATTCCGAGGAGCAATTGAGGAATATAGTAATTATTATTATATAAATAAGAACAACAACAATAATAAAAATACGGAATTATGCAGAGAGATGCTTTAAAATTGTTTTATTATTATTATCTCCCAGTGCAGGAAGTCCAGCGAGGCAGCCTGAAGTCTGCTTCAAACGCAACAAGCACCACAAAGGCTCCATCTACTGTGTGGCTTGGAGTCCATGTGGCCAGCTTCTTGCTACCGGCTCCAACGACAAATATGTCAAAGTCCTGCCTTTCAGCGCCGAGACCTGCAATGCTACAGGTGAATACAAAGCAAAAGTTATGTCATGTCACAATTATTTAAGTTAAGCTTTTATTTGTCATTACAGCACAGTGAAATTCTTTCTTTGCATATTAAAGCGTAACTGGGGTCAGAGCTCGGGGTCAGCCATGATACTGCACCCCTGAAGCAGATAGGGTTAAGGGCTTTGATCAAGGGCCCAACAATGGCAACCTGGTGGAGCTGGGGACCGAACCGCCGATCTCCCGATTAGTAACTCGGTGCCTTAGCCCTCTGAGCCAAAATTTTACATTAGTGTGATGTTTTGTATTGATTTTGTATTGCCAGTGCTACTGTATACTGACTAAAGTAAAAGCTCCAGTAACAGCCACTGTTTTCAATGAAGACGCTGATTAACACTGTTTATGTACAAAGGGCCCGACCTGGAGTTCAGCATGCATGATGGGACCATTCGTGACCTGGCGTTCATGGAGGGTCCAGAGAGCGGTGGTGCTATCCTTATTAGCGCTGGAGCCGGAGACTGCAACATCTACACCACCGACTGCCAAAGAGGACTTGGATTACATGCACTCAGCGGACATACAGGTCTACACACTCATGCACATGTGCAGTATTCATGCACTGATCAGCCATGACATTATGACCACCTGCCTAATATTGAGTAGCCACCAAAACAGTAATGACTTGTGTTAACCTTTTCATCAATTCGAGCTACAGTAACACTACTAAAGGATCGGACTACATGGGCCAGCCTTCACTCATGAACCTTGCCCACTAATGACCCTGTCGCCAGTTCACCAGTTTTCCTTCCTTAGATCACTTCGAAAACCAGTGAACTTGGTGGCCAGGGCTCACTGATGCACATGGTACGGCGACGAAGGATACAAGCTCAAGTGTAGATTGAACTGATGAAAAGATTAATGCTATTTGTGATAGAAAGGTGTCAGAACACACAGTGCATCACTGTATAATAGCAGCAAGGGAGTCATTTTTTCTCGCAAAACAAATGTATGTCTTTTGAATGAATGAAAATCATGTGTGTGTGTGAGATCAGGCCACATCCTGTCCCTCTATACATGGAGCGGTTGGATGGTAGCGTCTGGCTCTCAGGATGAGACTGTACGTTTCTGGGACCTGCGTGTGCCCAGCTGTGTGAAAGTGGTCAGGAGTGCCCTGCATGGACCTGGTGGGCTGGATTTCAGATTTGTTTTTTGAAATGCATATATGTATAAAGTATAAACTGGATCAGTGAACTGGTGTGTGATGAGGATGATGCTCTCAAATCAGGAAGTGCAGTGGCTTCGGTGGCAGTCGACCCGACCGGACGGCTCCTGGCTGCGGGGTTGGAGGATAGCCGATGTATGCTGTACGACATCAGAGGGGGTCGAACGGTCCAGACGTACAACCCGCACACCAGCGACATCCGCTCTGTCCGCTTCTCCCCCGGAGCACACTACCTGCTCACCGGCTCCTACGACAGCAAAGTCATGATTACTGATCTACAAGGTAGGGCAAGACGAGACTGGCGTACGGTACCAGTCAAAAGTGTTTGGACGCATCTTCTTATTCAATGTTTTTTCTTTATTTATTAATTTTCAGCCATGTATATTAATTCTGAAAGTGCTGAACTTCTGTATGACAGAACCAATATGGAATTATATAGCGTTATTCAGGATGTAGGTGTATTTGTGTCAAAGTCAAAAATCAAGAGAAGACTTCAGCAGAAAAAATACCGCAAGAGGTAAATCATTGCTAAACCTTAAAACCAGGATAAACAGATTAGGGTGTCTAAAACAGCTAAAAAAAATCTATGCAGTTCTGGAACTGAATCCTTACACCAGAATGATGATGTTGATGGAAGATGAGCCAAGGAGAAGGCAAGGAACGTCTCATAATCCAAAGCATACCAGGTCACCTTGGGGCATGGGCATGCACATCTGCCAACGGATAAATGTCGAATTTTCATGTGTATAGGGCTATATTATCAGCACAGATTCAAGGAAAACCTCTTTGGATGGACATTCACACTACAGACAAACAATGGTGCCAAGCATACCACAAAAGCAACCCAAGGGGAAAGAGGTGGAATGTTCTGCATCTGATGTTCTATCATCGTACCTGAATCTGGGTGAGGGGAAAAAAGAAACGGGAACTGATGCCTGCAGTAAAGTCGTACAGAGCATCACCAGTGGTGGGCCAAGTACACAAAATTCTCTTTCTGTCTCTGATCATGATGTTTGTCCATCTCTGCTTCTAATTTCACACACCTGCTACATAATTAACAATTTCCCAGAAAGAAGGCAAATCACATACTTACATATTATAGCCAGCAGGTGGCGATATGTCTTCGTCAAACGCTACACATCCAAATTTAAATGATTATTTTTTTTTTCATTTTTCACACACCCAACAATACCCAATATGATGTGCATTGATGGCTCAGTGGCAGGTTTCTCACTCGCCTTGCGGAACGCCCCGGGTTCAATGCCCATACCCCAGTGCCGATCCCAAGCCCGGATAAAAAGGGAGGGTTGCGTCAGGAAGAGGATTTGGCGTAAAACCTGTGCCAAGTTGTGTGCGGATCGGATGGTCTGCTGTAGCGATCCCTCGACAGGAGCAGCCGAAAAAACTACCAACAACTACAACCATACAAAGTATGATATGAAACATAATAAACAAGAACAAAGAAAGATGGGTTGATGCAGTTATAACGGCAGCCGACCTCACTGGCGCCATCTTGGATCATGGACACCACCTGTCATTATATAACTCCATGCACAAATTTAGTGACGTGGTAAGTGTGGGTATTACTTGTCGTATGTAGTGGAGTAGAAGTAAAAAGCATTCTGCAGTAAAACTACTCAAGTACAGATATGTGAAAACTATGTTTAAGTAAAGTAACAAAATAAATGCACTCCACCTCTGAGCATCACTATTGAAGAAACTCAGTATCTGGTAATGTTTATGGGTTCCAGACTTGTGAAAATTCATATGCCTTGAACTTGTTCCTAAGAACTTAACATTTCGTTTCCAGGTGATCTAACGAAGCCCCTTCCCGTAATGGTGGCTGGTGAGCACAAGGACAAAGTGATCCAATGCCGGTGGCACACAAGAGACATCTCCTTCCTGTCTTCTTCTGCAGACAAGACCGTGACGCTGTGGGCACACCACCCGTAACTTTCCCTGAGAACTAGCTGTCACAGAAAAAGCACAAATCACTCAGTCCTCTGTAATACTTTATAAACGGAATCATTCGTACAAATTTATAAATAACTTTTCATGTATTAGGATTAAGTCCTGCATGTCCACTGCTAAGAGAAGCAAGTCAACTGAGCCATCTAATAAGAAATGCTGTTATTTTAGCAAACTGCAGAGCTATCATTTGTGCTGTTTCAGTTTCTCATGCAAAAAGAAAAACGTTTCATTCTGAATGTATAAACTATTTCGTGCCTTGAGTTGGGTAGTCCCATGGTTATGCTTATGAATTTCATTATATTTCCTGGTATAAAATTGGGCTAAATAGTCACAAACACTTCTGCTTGTCATGGATTCACTGTCCGCTTTATTAGGAACCCCTGCATGGTCATGTAGCATTGGTTCATGGTCATTGGTTCCAGATAAACCAGATACTGGTTTAAGTATTTCAGAAAGTGCTGATTACTTGGGATTTTCACACACGTCAGTCTGTAGTCTCATTGGTTTCAAAGGAAAGTGGCGAGGTTGGTTCGAGCTTTGAGGTGAACTTGTGACTACAAGTCTGGATAACTGCAGAATTTTACTTTCCAAATATTTGACATGCTGCAAATATTAATTTTGGCAGAGGTTCCTCATGAAGATGATTGAACATAAAACTTTGGCATGTGTGTTTAAATGGCATGTGAAGATGGATTTGTCTTAAACACTGTACATGTTTAGGAAATGTTTGGATTTCAAATATAATATAAAATGAAAGACAAGAATAAATTATATAATGTGTTCATAATATTTTATGCATTTTTTTTTTTTTTTTACATTTTTGTTCAATGTGTTTGTGTTCAATACTAGGCTGTGGCGTTTAAACCATGCTCAATTGGTACTAAGACGTGCCAAGAAAATTTCCCACACCAAACCTCCAGCAGCCTGAACATTTGGTGAAATGGAGAATGGAGTGGTGGTTTCATATTGTTAACTCCAAATTCTGACCGACACAGATGTACTATGCCAAATAAAGTTTTCCTTTGTGGTTAGTTATCATTGCTATAGAAAACCTTTATGTGGTGCAATGGTTAGGACTCGGAATCAGGTCATCTGAGTTCAAATCTCAGTGGAACTTTTGCCAGTGGGTTGTCCTTTTGAATGCAGTGTTTTAATTTCTGACCTATGGTACAATCATTACGAATCTGATAATGGGCACTGTGTGGCATTATTAAGATGGTGTAAGGTAAAGATATGGAGTATGTTGGTTTCATGTTTCAAATCCGAATGGAACATCCAAACGTTCAAGGTACAAACACTTGGTTAGATGAATGTAGGCCATGGCAAAAGTTTTTGGTCCATGGAGTCAAGCCCATGTGCACTTTAACCGAAATATCCTGATTGGGGAGCATTAGACTAAAGCTGTGATGGTGGCAAGTTCCTGCTTACTCTGTATAGGGTGTTGTGTAACTGAAAAAGCTTAGTTGGGAAAGTCTAAGACTAAAGATCTAAAGGTCTGTGGTTATGATTGCGGGTTACGGCGTGGCTGTCTGTCTTTTGCTTGCAACTGTATAATCTCTGACCTACTGTATGTGTTGTTTCCTGATTGTCTATATATGGCAGTAATTTGACTGATAACAAAAATTCCTTCTTGGCAGGCTGGTTCCATGGTGTACGTAATGGTTTGCTCTCTGGACACTGAATCCAGCAATATGAGTTCAAATCTCAGTGAACAAATGTCACACTCGTGCTAGAACAGGACGGCTTATTTAGCATAACCGTAAAATTGATTTCCTGACCCCCTCATGGGCTTTGTACACTGTAAAATTGATATTTGTGCAAGCAACCAAAGAGAGCACAGAACCACCACAGACTATGTACAGGTATGACAACCAAGGCCAAAGTCAGGCTTGTCACTTAAATAAAATAAGTGAAGAACTGGAGCCTAGTGGTCATGCCGTTCTACCTTAGCTTGCCCTAGTGTGGCCTTTGATGTCTTACCTCATAAGATCTGACTTAAATCTTCCTATGCAGTTTTAGAGCTGTTAATCCGTGTTAAATAATAGAATACTATATGTTAAAAAAGTAATACAGTAAATAGATTTATATATTGGCACCTCAGGTTCTCACAAAGTGTTGATATTGGTTTGGGCAGAGTTTTACAAACATGGTCTATCTATCTATCTATCTATCTATCTGTGTGTATATATATATATATATATATATATATATATATATATATATATATATATATATATATATATATATATATATGATATTTTGTTTTTTATTAAAGTGCAGGTTATTAAGGCAGTAGATATACGCTCAACCCCTTTTGCCTTAAGAGCATCCTTATGGCCATTTGAGTACAGTGACCTCATTGTCGTGTCAAAAAAAAAAAAAAAAAAACCAGCTTGAGATGATTTTACCTGTGTGACATGGCGCATTATCCTGTGGCCATCAACCGAAACAATACTAGGCTGTGGCGTTTAAACCATGCTCAATTGGTACTAAGACATGCCAAGAAAATTTCCCACACCAAACCCCCAGCAGCCTGAACATGTTGAATGAAATCAGATTTTTTTTTTTTGTGTGTGTGTGTGTTATTATTTTAGGCACATTATATTTGTCAATACGCATGACTTGATGAAGATCAGATCACATTTCATGACAAAAAATTGTCCTTTTCACATACTTTATCTTGCCACTGTATATACCATGCTACACTCACTGACATCATATCATCATATTACATTACAATATTAATTAAGCTTTTGAAGCTGTGTGTGTGCATAATTTTGTGCACTGGGTTGCTGTCAGGTGAATGGATAATTGAAAGGAATGATCAGATCCAAAGTTGTTCCTAATAAACTGTCTAGTCAATGTATACCACACATGTATAGCTGATACTGATTGTGTAACACATATAACGTTTTTATTTAAAGAGTGATTGTTCCATCGCGTAAACTAATACAACAGGAGCTTAAACCACTGTACATTAGTGTGGATTGGGACCCAGGGTTGCAGTAGTCACGTGACTAGTAGTTCTGGACGAGACTTTCGAAACAGTTCTCGCGAGATCTTGTTTGGTCTCTGTGTGTATAGCGCGTTACCGCTGAAAAAAGGAGGAATTTGTTTACAAGGTATTTGGTTTATTAGCTTTAGCAATTATGCGTCTCTTCAGTTGCAAATAATTCTGGTTCGGCTTCGTTTTTTTTTTTCATCGCCCATGCTAGTTTGTTGACCAGTTGGCTAGCATGTTTTTTTTTAGCAGGCTAAGTTAGTTAGCTGTATTTAGTTTGTGTAGCTAAGAATCTGAAGCTAGTTTTTAGCTTCATGCAAAAACTAGCGTTATATGCGTGCATTGTGAACGTGTGATGATAATGAAGAAGTCAGACAGGTTGTCGTTGTTATGGAGCTGTACTGGCTTCTTTGTTGTTAGTAGTTTATTGGCGCTTGTTTGTGGACATATCGGTCCTGAAGATGATGAGTGGGTTGATCCGACTGACATGCTCAACTACGACCCAATTACGAAAAGCATGAGAAAGCCTGCGGAGGTAAAAAATAAAAACATAGTCAGTGCATGGTAAAATAAGACAATCAATGAATCGAAGTTAGTTATTTCGTTTTTTTTTTCACCCTCCAGGCTTCCAGCTACAGTAATGTACCGACTAAAAGAAGGGAACACAATCAAGACTTATGTCCGGTGGCTCGGTGCCCAGATGTGAAGGAATGTACTGCCAAGCTGAACACATTACAACGAGAAGTGAGTACCTGTATAAATAAAACAAACGTTTTGTCTGTACATTGGAGGAACCGAAACCAGTCTCCGAAATGTTTCCGTCGCTTCAGCCAGATTATGTCACAGCATCACACAAAACTGGCTAATTTAACGGAAACTTTGGCAGTATTTAGTTTTTTTCCCCCTGAAGTTGAACCTGCGCCATTAAAGAAATCAAAATGTTGAATACAGTGGAACCTTGGATTACGAGCATAATTCGTTCCGGAAGTGGGCTCGTGTTCCACTCGTAAACCAAATCATAATTTTCCCATAAGAAATAATGAAAACTCAAATTATTTGTTCCACAGCCCCAAAAATTAAATACATAAAAATAATTAATGCAATCTGTAAAATGAAAATAAAACAAAAGAATCTGCACCTTACCTACAGTACAAAGTACAAATAAATCCCAAAAGATAAGTGTTTCAGTTGGTGCGCGCAGGCGCCGTGTGTCTGTGTGTGGAATTAGCCCCTTCCCTCGCCTCGTTTTACACAGTAACACTCCTCCTCCCTCTCCCCACCTCGCTTTTTAAGTTTCACAACAAACACATAAACACAACGGAAACACTGTTTTAACAGGGGAAAAAAAAAGAAAACTCTGACACTGGCGTGAGCGCATACTATTGGAATCACTTTTTAAGTTTCACAACAAACACATAAACACAGTGGAAACACAATTTTAACAGGAAAAAGGAAATCTTTCTGACACTGGCGTGAGCATGCTAATGGAATCACTGTGGTAAAGTAAAAAAAAACAAACAAACAAATGAACCAGCACCTTACCTTTGAAAAGAATCACGACAGAGCAGAGTTTGTGTGTTTGTGAAGCCGGGGAGGGGGTGAAAAGGCGAGAGAGCGTCTGTGCGTGTGTCAGGGTGTTTGCGTGTGTGTGTCGGTGTCAAATTACGCGCACGCAGACACATAAGAATGAAAACAGGCTGAAAGAATTACGCAGCGCAAGAGTGATGCTCGGTGTCAAAATAAGAGTCGCATGCGTGATACATGATACTCGGCGCTCGTAAACTAATACTTGCTCGGTTTCCGATTAAAAATTTATTAAAAATCTTTGCTCGGTTTGCGGAACACTCGTAAACCACTTTACTCGCAATCCAAGGTTCCACTGTAGAAGTGAAGTTATGAGAAGTTATGTGACCCGGATTATTAACCGCAAATTTGGACAGCGTACTGCGCATGCGTCAAACTGTGAATGAAACTTTCTACACTACTTGGATATCAGATTATGTCACAGCATCACACAAAACTGGCTAATTTAACGGGAACTTTGGCAGTATTTAGTTTTTTTCCCCCTGAAGTTTAACCTGCACCATAAGTGAAATCAAAATGTATCATGTAATCAGATGACATGAACAGTTGTGTGCCAGATTTAATAATCTACGTTAAAAAAAGCTACTTATTCAAAGTAAACAAACACCTGCACCAATACATATTAATTAGAAAAGCTAAACTGAAAACTTTGTTTTCCTTGGGATTAGTTCATATTTTCATCACTGAAGTGATATAAGTCAATTTTAACACGCTGGAGTCGTTTTAAGGCAAAAAATCATCTTTATTCTATTTACTTTTTCGATTTCTCATTTGTGATTCCATCTCTCATTACCGAACAGGCAATGTTGAAAAAGGCTGAAGTACAACTTAACGTAAACAAGGCGAAAGATCCTCAACCTTGCAAAATTTGATTTCTTTATATCAATAAATAAGTTCTGCCGTACAAAAGACAGGCAGATGTATGTTGGCTTCAACCTGAAAATATAGTTGTGCCATCGCCACCTCGGGCGCACCGCACAACCTGTGTTATTCGAGTGTGTTAAGGCCTCGGAAAAGCCATCGGCACTTGGTTGCACCGCACAACCTGCACACATCACACATTATACAGGGCTAATGTGTGTGTGTATGGTGTGTGTGTCTGTGTGTGAGAGAGGTGTGTGTGCGTTGTGAGAGGTGTTCGTGTGTAGATTGTAATATGGGTGTATGTATGTGTGCATGCGTGTGTGTGAGCGCGTTAGTGTGTGAGGGTTAGTGTGTGTGAGAGTGAGGGAGAGAGGTGTGTGATGTGTGGATGTGTCAGTCTGTATGTGACGAGTAAATGTGCTTGTGTTTTGTGCTTGTTTGTGTGTATGGTGTGAGAGTTTGTGTCTATTAACATTAGTGAGTTCTGTGTGTGGTTGTGTGAGTGTGAGAGTGAGGCAGAGAAGTGTGTGTGTGTCACAAGTTAATGTGTGAGTCTGTGCTTGATGGGTAAATGTGTTTGTGCTTGTTTGTGTGTGTGTGTGGTGTGTGAGTCTGTGTGTTAACATTAGTGATGTGTGTGTTAGTATGTGTAAGACATGTGACTTGTTAATGGATGTGTGTTTCTGCGTGAGGTGTGTGAGACAGATGTGAGTTTTATAATTTGTGATGTTATAATGTGTGTGTATGTGCATGTGTGTGATGTATGAGCGTATTTGTTTGTGTGTGTGCATGCGTGTGTGTGTGTTTATTTAGTGTTCCAACATTAGTGATGTGTGCTTGTGTTTGTGCATGTTTGTGTGTATAGTGTGTGCATCTGTGTGTTAATATTATGTGTGTGTTATTAATAATTGTTCGGTGTAAGTTTAAGACATTATGACGGCTGACCCGGTTGAGATATCAAAATGTGTGATATGATGTGTGTGTGAGGTTTAGTGTGTGTGATAGTGAGGGAGAGAGGTGGGTGACATGTAGGTGTGTCAGTCTGTGTGTGATGAGTAAATGTGTTTGTGCAGGTTTGTGTGTGTGTGGTGTGTGAGTCTGTGTGTTAACATTAGTGATGTGTGTGTTAGTATGTGTAAGATATGTGACTTGTTAGTGGGTGTGTGTGTTTCTGCGTGAGGTGTGTGAGACAGAGATGTGAGTGTGTGAGTGTTGTAATTTGTGATATTATAATGTGTGTGTATGTAGGTGTGGATGTGTGTGATGTATGAGTGTATTTGTTTGTGTGTGCATGCATGTGTGTGTGTGAGATATGTTTGTGTTTGTGTGTGTGTGTTTATTTAGTGTTTTAACATTAGTGATGTGAGCTTGTGTTTGTGCATGTTTGTGTGTATGATGTGTGCATCTGTGTGTTAATATTAGTGATGTGTGTGTTATTAATAATTCTTGGGTGTAAATTTAAGACATTATGACGACTGACCTGTTTGAGATATCAAAATGTGTGATGTGATGTGATGTGTGTGTGAGAGTGAGGGAGAGAGGTGTGTGACATGTAGATGTGCCTGCAGAATCGTCCATCTAGTGGACATATTTTATTACTGCAGGAGTGAGGGGAGAAAGTTCAGGTCAAGGCTCATGAATATAAAAATTGAGAGCTGTAAGAGCATCAGAAAAACATGAAACTCAAGAAATTTACTCAGACCCAGTTGTTCTTTCTACCAAAAATGTTTGGGCACATTAGGACTTTCCACTTGTTGGATATAAGTGTATTATGTTTGCTCAAAATTATATGTTGCCATAGCAAGACTATTCAACCTATCAAAAACTCCTTTACAGTGTGACATCAGCCGTGTCTTCCAATTATTCTGCCTGATTTTGAAGCCAATTAGCTGAAAATTAGTCACAAAACAATTTAATATCTAAAAGTAGACCCTTTCTGCTGCCAGTTGGTGGTGCTATGACTGAGACTCACGGGACCCATGTCACTGTGAGCAGGGTTCTTCTCTTAACCTACCGCTGAGGTTTGATGAACGTCACACAATTTATACAGAAGTTATTAGCCACTTCCTGTTTCCTGTTATTCGCCGTAGGTTTAAAGAGCCGCCACGGCTGACCCGTTTAAGACATCAACCAGCTCTTTGCAATATTACATCCTCAATGTCTTGACATTGTATTAGACCCTGTTTGGTCAAAAACAGATGAATCCTGTAAGAGTAGTAGTGCACATTCCAATGGGTGCGTTTTTCAATCAACGCCAAATAACTGACTTCCTGTTCAATGGATTTCATGACATGGGGTATGCAAGTTGTTCACCTCAATGAGATCTAAATTTATACTGGGTCTCATTCATATATGTGATAGTGGATATGAGTTATGCAGCTTAAACTTTAGAAAGTTCCAGGGGGCGCTGTACAGGCCCTGTGCCACACCCGGGGTCCAGGCTTTCAGGGCTTCCTCACAATCAGTGAGAGTCTACACCCATGAAATTTTGGAACCGTAGGTCTTTCCACTCGTAAGATATATGTGAAGAATAATTTTCTTTGAGTTTTTCTTGAGTTAAATCATCACCATAGCAACACGATTCAAATTAGAAAAAAATCCTCCATGATTTCAAATGACCCATGTCTTTTCTGACAGATTTTGAACCAAATCAGGTGAAAGTAAAGGCCAAAATATTAGTGATTTCCAAAAGTGACACACTTCCTGCTGCCAGTTGGTGGCGCTATGACATACTCATGATTGTCATATGATGTGATCAGCTTCCTACTCATAACAAACCTGTAAAGTTTCATGGACATAACTTAATGTACACAGAAGTTATTAGCCACTTCCTGTTTATTTTTATTCGCCATAATTTTAAAGCGTCGCCACGGCCGAACCGTTCGAGATATCAAAAAGATCTCCGCAATTTTGCATCGGCAACTTGTTTAGATCATATTTGCCTGGTTTGGTGGAAATTGTAATAATTCCCTAGGAGGAGTATTTCAAATTCCATTGGGTGCGTTTTGCAAAGAACTCAAAATAACTCACTTCCTGTTGATTACACCTGATGACATGCAGCACGAAACTTGTTCAGTTTAATGAGATCTAAATGTTCACCAAGTTTTATAAGTATAGGTCCAAGTGTGTCTGAGCTATGATGCAAGACTCTGTAGGGGGCGCTGTGCGGGGCGTGTGCGACTCCCCGGGCCGAGCCCCACTGAGGACCTGTTGGCCGCAGATTCCAATCTATGTGCAAATTTTGGTGAGTTTTTGAGTATGTTAAGGACCCCAAAAGTGCCCGGATGATTGAAAGAAAAATAATTAAAAAAAAAATCCTTAGAAGAACAAGAGGGCCCTGCGCACTCAGTGCTTGGGCCCTAATAATCCTTAGAAGAACAAGAGGGCCCTGCGCACTCAGTGCTTGGGCCCTAATAATCCTTAGAAGAACAAGAGGGCCCTGCGCACTCAGTGCTTGGGCCCTAATAATCCTTAGAAGAACAAGAGGGCCCTGCGCACTCAGTGCTTGGGCCCTAATAATCCTTAGAAGAACAAGAGGGCCCTGCGCACTCAGTGCTTGGGCCCTAATAATATGAGCGACGAAAGCAAGGTCTGCGGGTAACCGCGTGAGCTTGTCCAATGTTACATGCTCGTAGCGCATGAGCGTCGCGCATGAGCGTCGCGTATGAGCAGCGAGTTCGCGTCTTGTGCGGAATGCGCGCGGAGTCTGCTGAGCGACTGAATGAATCAAAAAGGGTTCGCCCCTCACAAGTTGTGATTGGCTGAGTCTGTTCGTGACGAAACAGCCCCGCATCCTCTTCAGTTTAGAGAAAAAAAAAAAGGTTTTCCAATGTTCATCTGAAAACGATGTTTTATACGAATAAAAAAAAAATTTGGTTTAGGAGTGTAGCTACTACTACAAAAAAAAAGTAATAAATGAATAAATAAATAAATAAAATGAAAAAAAGTTAAGAATGCTGCAGGGAGTAAATACTATTTTTAATACGACCCTCTGCCCTCGAATTATAAACCTACGATGTGTCACGATCATTTAGGAGGGAAATACTCTGGTTAGCCGTTCTAAAGATAGGGGTTGTAGGCCTACTTGTTTCTACCTATACTTATATGGAGTTTAAAAAATAGGATATTGCTTATATCTTTTAGAGATTTTAAAATTAACATTTCTAATAGAATTAACAATCACGATGTTGGGGTGTTTATGACCAAGGGCTAGACTTGTATGCTGAGCAGTTAACAAAATGGTCTGAGAGTTCATGACATTGTTTTTTTATGACCCTCTGTATGTATATATGTGTGTGTGTGTGTGTGTGTGTGTGTGTGTGTGTGTGTGTGTGTGTGTGTGTGTGTGTTCTTGGGGTTGTGACAAGAAGGTTGTATAAAAAATACGGGGGGACGAAGCGGCGTAGAAAAACTTTGACATTTCTTCACGGGTCTGCAGAGCACCTTGTCCTCACGCGTCATCGCTATGGCTTGAGGTAGAAAACTAGATTAACTTTTGTATCTTCTACAGGCGTTGTAAGTTGTCTTTTTATTTTTTAAAAAGAATTTTTTTAAACTCCGCAGTAAACAATCTGTCTGTCGAGCCTCGCGACGAGGTATCAGAAGCCGGTTGGCACGACGGTGAGTTCTATTTCTTTTTATATATGTATATATGTTTATATGTATTTTTTTTTTAAGGAAATGTTGTAGATGAACTAAGTTTATTTATTTACAGATCTAGAAACGCTGCTTTATAAAACAGCTGAACCGACGCGGTCCACTCAGTATGGCCTCTTTTGTAAATGTTGATGATGATGATGATGTTGCTATCGTTGACTTTACTGAAATGTTAGATCTGCATCATGAGGTAGTAAATATTAATAATAATAATCAAGACTCTCTGACGTCGTCTTTATATGTGTCTGATTCACGGGGTTGCCAATCAGAGGTACACAGTCTATCCCTAATCGATACAACTGTTCATAACAACATCAACACTACCGACCAACAACAACAATATAATTAAAAAAATTAATAAATCAGTTAAATACCCTTCACCGTCCAGACCCTGTAAATATTCCTAACACAGACTCTATAAACACTGAAATATATCAACAAAATGAACCAGCGACAGATAATGAGTCGCTGGCTTTCCAGCTTTCTGAAATAGAAGCTGTGTTACTGCAGTTAACAAACAGTTCGCGCATCTCCGAAGAGATACCATTAGATGATGAGGTATCCTCCATATCGAGTCAACATCTCGATTATCAGGCATTGATAAATCAAATCATAACCCTTCGACAGCCTGAGTCTGTAATTGACGAGGTTGACATACATCAACAGCATTCATCGCCAGTAAACCAAATATTATCAGATAATAATATTTCCAACCCTGAGTCTTTAGCTTACCGACTCACACAAATAGAAAACATGTTACTGCATCTGTCAAACGTAAACAATCTTGTAGAGGAACCCTCCGATAGTCAAAACACACCGGTTGTATCTGAGTATGAGTATCGGGCGCTGGTAAACCAGATAAAGGCCCTTTATCAACCCCTAAACTTATTAGTAGATGATAATCAAGAGGGTGAAACAGAGCAGGTAGGAAATGGAGGTGGTGCTGCTGACACCTCAACAGTAGAGCCCTCAGCATATCCGCCCTGCTCTGATGATCAAAATAGCGATAATTCGTCTGCGGAGATTAACTCTAACGAGCCCCGGGTGGTGTCGAGGTCCCGATTTAATAATTTTGAGCTAAGACAGTTATTAAATATACCCCAGACCGATGTAGCAGATTACGGCTCTTTCTACGGGAACGTGATGGGTAGCGTGTATGATATAATAGATAAAGCGCTTTCATACGCTCAGGAGGGAGACGTAATACAACTGGAATTAAGAGGCCAGAGCTTGAGAAATGGTCTCTCTTCTACGTTACGGGTCTCCGAAGGAGTCGATCTCTCGGTTTTCCAGGATTTATTAGATCGTCTTGTTCAGTCTAACATGTCTATATTCAGCGACAAAACCCTCGATGATCGAGTTAGGCATAAAGCCTGAGATCGTCATGCAAGGGAGTAAAGTAATCCTATTTACAGCTTCCAAAAGCAACAGGTCATTTCCCTCATCGTTTCAGCTCTGAAGCGAATCTGACCTATGTAGGCGCTTACCCCGGACCTGAATATTACGGCGTTGATCGGATGAGCGAGAAACACAGACGAGAGTTTCTGACATGGTATAACATATTGTAAGGGAACTTTCAATTTTCAGGAGGAAGCCCGGCGTTACTGTGAAAACGATACAGAAATACTCAGGACGGCATGCTCTATGTTTAGAAAAGAGTATATCGAAGAGGCGGGCGTCGACCCCTTCAAGTCAGCCACCATCGCGTCGGTCTGTATGGCTGTTTTTCGCTCTCATTTCTTAGAAGAGCGCACTATCGCTATACCAGGCCCAGACGATTATAGGAAACAGTGTAAAAGATATTCAGACGCCGGTATTCAATGGTTAGAATGGCTCATGTTCAGCGAGAACATCTTTATCCAACACGAGCTGAACAAAGGTGAAAAACTGTTGGGCCGGTATTATGTAGATGGCTATGCCGTGGTAAACGGAGTGAAAACAGTGTATGAGTTCCAGGGGTGTTTTTATCACGGGTGTACACAGTGCTTTTCTCCTCAAGACATTAATCCTTTAACTGGTAAAACATACGAATGCATGAACGAGGAAAGTGAGGAGAAACTGCGACGCTTACAGCACATGCTCGGGGTGAAAGCCGTTGCTATAAGAGAGCATACATGGGAGGAGATGAAACAGAACCATCAGGGTTTGCAGAGTTTTCTTAAAAGTTGTACGGTGGACGGACCTGTCCTGTGAGACTGCGTTACACGGCAAGCCCCGATGAAAGCGTGAGTTATGTAGACGTGACATCCCTCTACCCCTATGTGAATTACACATTCCCTTATCCAATAGGTCATCCTGAAATAATTTTTAAGGATTTTGGAAACCCTCGGGACTATTTCGGCTTAATAAAAGCCCGAGTTTACCCTCCCAGAGGCTTGTTTTTCCCTGTTTTACCTTATAGGTCAGATAAAGGTAGATTGGTTTTTACTCTTTGCCGTACATGCGCCGATCTGAATTTCCAAAGAGGTTCATGCACACACACTGATGAGGAACGAGCACTGTCTGGGGTCTGGATAACACCAGAGTTTACCCTCGCCTTAGACAAAGGCTATGTGATAGCAGAGATCACAGAGATATGGCATTTTAATCAGAAGAGCGCCGATCTATTCAAGGGTTACATCAAAACCTTTTTAAAGGGGAAACAAGAGGCAAGCGGGTATCCATCAGAGGTTATGGGTGAGGAAGGCAAACAGCGCTACATAGACGAATATAACAGTAATCAAGGCATTCTGTTAGACGCCTCCAAAATCGAAACCAACCCTGTCAAAAGACAAGTGGCAAAACTCTATCTGATCAGCTTCTGGGGTAAATTCGCTCAGCGTTCTAACAAGATTAACACCGAACTCATAAGTGAGCCTGAAATCTTTTTTAATTACATGTTTTCAGGAAATTACAACGTTAACTATTTTAGCTTTATAAACGAAGACGTTGCGATGTTACAATGGCAGCACGGCGAGCGCTGTATCGCTCCCCCTAACAAAACAGATAATGTTTTTATTGCAGCCTTTACAACAGGTTACGGTCGTATGGAACTCTTTGATTATCTGGATCAGTTGCAAGAGAGAGTCTTGTATTATGACACCGATAGCCTGATCTATATAACCAGAGAAGGCGAGACCCCTCTCGAGCTGGGGAATTATCTAGGTCAGCTAATGGACGAATTAGACGGGGATACAATAAAAGAATTTGTCTCGGCGGGTCCTAAAAGTTACGCCTATCAAAGTAGTGCTGCGGGTTAAGGGGATCACGCAGACGTACGAGTGCTGTCAGAGAATCAACTTTGACACTGTGAAAGACCTAGTTGAAAATTATATCGACGGTTCGCACGAGAGTTTTCTCACGACGCCTCAACACACCATTGTTCGCGAAAAGAACGGTTTTCATTTGAAAAACTCCTCGATCGAGAAAAAGTTTCGCGTTGTTTTTGACAAGAGACGTCTCCTGGTCGGGGGTGGGAGCTTACCTTTTGGTTATTAAATAAAATAAAAGAGGGGGGGAAAATGTCACACCTCGAGGCTGCAGAGGAAACGACTTTCGACCCTAGACTAAAATTACCAATGTCTTGGTTGTGGGACCCAGTGGATCAGGGAAAACATTCTTTGTAAAGAACGTGTTGGAAAATTGTAGACATGTTATGGATACAGAGCCTGATAATATTGTATGGATATACACCTGTTTTCAACCAATGTACAGTGAATTGCAAAAAATGTTGAATAAAAGAATAACATTTTTAGAAGGTCTGCCTGATTCCTTTGATGATGAATCTATTTTTCCTCAAGATAAAAAAAATAATTTGGTTATTTTGGATGACGTAGTTTTGGAAGCCTCCGACCATCCTGAAGTTGTAAAAATCTTCACCCAGTATCGCCATCACAGGAATCTGTTATGTTTCTGACTCAGGACATTTTCCATAAAGGCAAATACAGCAGAACCCTGAACTTAAACTGCACTCATCTTATTTTATTTAAAAACCCCCGTGACAAGCTGCAGATGTCTATATTAGCAAATCAGATATTCCCGTGGCAGAGGGCTTTCTTTCTGGAGAGTTATGAAGACGCTACAAATAAACCTCACAGCTATTTATTACTAGACTTGACACCCTCCTGCCCAGACCGCTTCAGACTAAGAGCCGGTCTACTGCCCGCAGAGACGCCTTACGTGTATATACCCAAGAAAAAAAAATAATTTTACCAATAAATAAATAAATAAATAAAATGTCTGCTCGTATGAAAAGAAACATGCCGCTGCTCAGATCTTTAGTCTCATCCCTCCGCGTCAACGTAAAGCTATCCTGGGAACTTGTTCCACGGACGTCATTAGAGCTCTGTGCGAGATTGCTTTAAACCTTTTGAAAGGGAATATTCCCATGTCCAAACATCTGTATAAGAAGCTTCAGCGACAGAAGAAGCACATTAGACTGGTTGCTGACAAGAAGACGCCCGTATCGAAGAAAAGAAAAATTCTTCAAACAGGTGGATTTCTCCTGCCTCTACTTAGCACGGCTCTACCGTTTGTCGCGCAGTTGATCAGCGGTGCTATTTCTAAATAGAACAATGACCTCGCGGAAATTGTATCTCATCTCCCCCGACCAACTAAACCATCTAAACGAAAAGATTAAACACGGTGAAAATATCAGCGAAAGAGCCGAAAATGAGCTGGATCAGAAAATGAGGGAGATCCTAGATCTAAAAGGAATATCACCTGATGAGAAAATTAAAAAGTACAATGTTCTCCTGCAAAGATTCCTTAATCTTCAAATACAGAAGCAAGGTGAGACTCGAGAGATCTCCCTGACTTTACCTAGAGAAGCAGAAGGCCTTGTCGATGAGCCGGTAAATAAAGACGTTATTTTAAAAGACGTTAGCGACTGCATTAACCCTCGTTTCAGGAGGAATGCCAGTTATATTTTACATAATATATTCCGAAGCATCGGGGCCGGGGGGATGGAACGAAAATGGGGAGTTTATTTTTAAGAAGCGTGTGATTAACGGTTCCCATATAGTCGACCTGATGAAACATTTAACAAGCACCCACAGGATGACTCTTAAGAGGCGATCTACAGGCTGGGACGCCTTTATACAGACCCTCTCAAACCTGAATATACCATTATCGACCATCCCTAATAGTCAAGCGCGGCGGGACATGGAATCATTTAAAGACGCCGGTGACAGCTCGACGGGTAAAAGTTACAGCGGCGATACCGACGCATCGCCGACACAACAGGCTTCGCGACAGAAAAGGGTCGAGACACCGTTGGTAACAGTAAATGAGAAGAAGATCAAGAAGAAGAAGACGCGTGTTACAACTCTCTCACCTCGTTTGGTTAATCTTTCATGATTAAATAAATACGCCACACACTGTTTTTATCGTTTGAATCAAATAAAATAAAATCTTTATTGATTTGAATACATTATATGGTTTGTGTGTTTTTTTTCTGACTACAGACCACTGTTTATGAAAATAATGATAATAATAAAAAAAACTTTAGAAGAATCACGTTACATATTATAACACTCGGTAAACATCTTCAGTGAGCAGACCGTGTGATTAAATTGACCTGCTCGGCGATTTCTTATACAACATTGATATTTGTTCATAAAGTCCGACACCATCCTGTCATTTTTTATCACATCATCTCCGTACAAAGATAACACGTCTGCGTACGCCACCCCGCATGCCCTATGACACAGATAATACACGCAGTGTTCACCACAGACTGCCGACAACGGGCTCTGCAACTGTCTGTTATGATAGAAAATGTTTTTCACTCCTCTCTGATTTTCCAGAAAATCCAGGATTGTTTTTGGATAATACATAAAGTCAGGAGGGAAACACGCGTGAATTCTCCGGAATAGAGTAGGTTTTCACGTTTATACGGGAGATGGGGTACAAGGCGTTGCCTCGTGTCAAGGTGGGTGCCTTCGTGACCTAGACGCACAGCGGCGGAGACTGAGACCTTTTTGATGAAGAGAGACGCTCCTAGTATTTTCAAGCTATAGTCACGATTGCTCAGATGCATGAGACAGAATTGGTCATTCGAACGAATCAGCCTGATTCGCAAATCTACACCGTTTAATAGGAGCCTTTCACTGAAGAAAATGTCTGTGTGAAGAGCTCCTAGCAGCTGAATCTCCCTCGATTCTGGACTGAATCGAGCTCTCTGAACCAGGCCTCGATTGGGGCCGTTAACCACCACCACAGAATCCATGGCTCCCGCTGTGTCTTTGTAAAAAAGGACGGCGCTGAATTGACTTTTCAGAGTGTCCTCCGAATAGTTTAGTAAGGTCTCTATCATAGCTCTGTAAGGATGTGTGAAAAGAAATTTGAGAAATTAATCACTCGCCCAGTGTAACATCGCATTGTGAAAAAATTGCGTTTAAAGGGTAATTCACTAACCCCACTTGAGCATCGGGCGGAATATCCGATCCGTCTGGATTAGTAATTTTCAATCTTAAAAATAATAATGTTTCAGAAAGGTCCAGATAATGTGGTCCGTTACCGTTTATTATGAACTCTATTGGACCTCTGTCGGTTATTGCTGTTAAAGGTTGGATCTCTATGCGTTGGCTCTCTTTGATAGAGAGCTGGGTCATAGGGGCCGAGAATAAATCGAGCTCCGTCATAGCGCATTTGGCCGATTTCTCATGTAAAAGAGCCATGTCCGATTTTTATTTTCTATTCAGCTCTAAAATATGTCGCGAGACCTCACCGTCGACCTCCTTCCTACAGATCTACTTTCACCAACTGATTTTCTCTTTTTAGATACTCTTTTTTTTTTAGACTTCAATACACGCTGACCGGGCGGTCGTTTTATGGCTCTTTGAGAATTGCGATTCCTGACCCCTCCTGCCCTTCCGAGCCTTCGCCTGTTTTCCGGACGGCTCTGTTAAACACGTCCGAAGCGATGCCCTTAGCAGCAGATGTTAGATGAGGTTTAGCAAAGTTGAATCGCTTTTTTACCAAAGGTATTATGAAACGAAACAGTCTCGAAAAAAACGATCCGATTCCTCGGCCGTACATAACCGGGGCACTGTTAAAGCTCGGTAACCCCCCCCCACCTGATTCTCGTAATAAGTCACGAAGCGCCTGGGGTCCGATTTGTAAGTTAGCGAGGCCATAATGTTGTTTTAACCGGTCTAAAATGGAGCGTGAGCATCGTCTTATCATAGGTGAAGACTACCTGTTTATTCTGATCAGATTTAATCTCCACATGTATGTTTTCAATATGATTCTTAGCCACAGGTACGTAATGGGGGGTACCGTATGAGCGAGTGATAACATCTCCGTATTTCCCCTCTATTTTAACAGCTCACAGCAGGGGCACATATGCGTCCCCCACGATCTGCGGTGTGATAACGTCGCTGTAGAAATAGAGATGATAAAATCCGGCTTTCATGTCGGAGGGGAATGGGGATAATGTCAGTCCGGGGCCCGGCGTAAACCATTCACCAGGGTTTATACCTAACATGAAACACAGAGGCGCGGTGAAATTTATTCAATAGCGGCCACTTCCCTTCCACTGAAAACTCTGTAGGTATTTATTAAAGCTCAGCCCGACGTCAAATGGTATCTGTCTGCCTATTTGTCTGAACTCATGAGATGATCTTTATCTTCATAAAGGGCGTATTTTAATTTTACTTTATGAGGGGTGAAGACGCTCAAGTCCATCTCTTCTTCTTTTTCGCCGTCGCGAGCGCCATTCTCCCAGGTGTCTATCCAAATAAATTCATCTCTCTCTCTTGGTAGATTATCCCACGAATGCGAATATGATACATCGGTTAGCGCCACTTCCCACGGGCCGTCTAAGACGATATGCTTGGCTAGATCCACACGGAAATTCGAGCTCGTATTATTCTTAAACACGTCGTAGCTGGCGTTCGAGGGTAAGGTAATGTAGAAAGCATCTCCGCTCGAGCGCTCCATCGCGGGAATGATACTGCATCCTCAAGTTTTTTTTTATTTATATATCAGGTCGCTCGCTTTCACATGGCTGTTGAATTTCTCAGGCCAGTTTCGCCATTTCACTAGATAATGTTTCACCACCCTTATCATACACTCTCCCAGAATTTCTTCTATCTGAAAGGTTTTGTCTTTTACAACCTTTACTTTCTGTAATTCGGCCTCGTAAAAAGTACCATCTAGCACTTCACCGTCATAATCCTTTAATTTATACACGGGAGGTAGACATGGTATGCATTCGGCTACCGTAAATATTTCGTCCATAAAACTCTGTGTATATTTTTTCTCGAAAACCCCTCTCAGCTTGGATATTCTCACCAGGTCGCCCTCCTTGAAATTGATCTTTAATTTTTTCTTGTGGCGTAGAGGGAACGTACCGTAGAGGTTTTGAAAAATTTGCAAAGTGTTTTCGGGAACCACTTGCATAGGGGTCATTTTTATGCTGGAATGGTAGGTGTTATTATAGCTTTTGATGAAATCATGCAGCATCTAAAAGTGTTTTTCGCTGTAAAATATCGAAAAAGTTTAGATTTTAACGTCCGATTATATCTCTCGACCACACAGGCTTTCACGTCGCTGGACGTGCTGAAAAGCGTGATGTTATTTTTTCTCATTCTCATTCTTTCTCAAGTTTGAAAAGTTTTAATGTAGAATTCACTCCCTTTGTCTGTTTGAAGGAAACGTGGAACCCCACTGTCTTTTAAAATCGATGTAAAGGCGTTGGTTACCTTGGTAGCTGATTTTTTCTTTATAGCTCTTACATAAGCTTTCTTGGAAAAAACATCTATCACCGTCAGTAAAAACTTGAATCCATCATTGTATGACGCTAGTTTTTGCATATCACAGAGATCCGCTTGAAACTGATTTAGAGGTCTCGAGGTAAAAACTCTATTGCGAGGAAATCGCGTTCTGGCCGTTTTATGCAACGTGTACGCGTCTTGTTCGGCTAGAAAATCCTTAACCCTCTCAAGATTTATTTTCTGGCCTGATGCGTTTTGCATGACTTTATGCAACCTTTGCACCCCTCCGAAACTAGCGGGGTGTGAAGGATCGTAATATCTTTTTTTCATCAGTTTGCTGAGGTTTCGAGACATCTCTAAATTGATCCTTTTAAAAAAAAAAACTTTGCTCATGAATTGAATGCTTGTTTATGGTTAAGACTCTCGGCGATTTAGTTCGCAATGGTCTTTTTTCGTTTAAGGTGTGTGTGTGTGTGTGTGTGTGTGTGTGTGTGTGTGTGTTTTATGAGCTGATAGGATTAACACTGAAGTGTTTTATGACCCATTAGTCTTGTCAGTGTGATCCGCTCGTTTAGGAAGTGTCTTTTATGACCCATTTAGGTTTGTCGCTTTGAAGCGCTCATTAGGGAAGTGTTTTATGACCTCTTTAGGAAGTGTCTGTTTACATGTAGAGTGCTTACATGAGACTTGATGTTAAGGACTTTTTTTCAGTTTAAAAAGAAACTCATCTAAGAATAACAAAGAATAGTTGCTTACACTCATTTTATTATTTCAAAAGATTTGTTTAACACCATGCAAGAGAAAAAAAAAGAATCACGTATGGTTAACAGCGTTTGATTACTTTCAAAGCTTGTGTAAGGGATACATTGCTATTTCTATATAACACAGCATCATGTATTTCCCTCAAATCGTTAACAATATCTACAGAATGATTGTTTTTTATAAAAATAACCATAATATCAACAAACAAGGCATAAAGTGTAAATATATGATGTATGTTCAGATTTTCACTCAAAACATCAACAATCTTACAAAAGGTACTGACTGGGAAATTCTCGTTTAAGTGTAATATTGTCAGCACACAAGCTCGTTCCAGTGTGTAGAACCGGTTACAGATCTAATGATACACAAAATCTCTTCGAATTTCTTTACCTCCGCAGGTACACACCTGAAACGGTTTTCGACTACTTTAACTATCAGTCTCTGCAATTCGCTGATCACCAGGTAATCGTGCGTATACGAGCTCAATTTTCTCAGACAGTTACCCATTCTTCTTCTTCTTCAGACATCGTTCCCGTACCAAAAGTTCACAACTTGTTCAAGGCTTCTGTTCTTAGGCGTAGTCTTGTCCTTGCCGGTTAACACCTTCTGTATTTGTAAAAGAGTGTCTTTGATGTTGGGGATGAATCTCAACTCGTGGAGGAAGGTCTCAGCCACACCGCGCAGTTTAGACTCGTCCGTTGGTGTCAGGCTGTTCGCTTCCAGAAAGAGCCGGATGGACGGGATAAACCGATCAGACCCCAGTCTTTTCCGTACCTTGCCGAAGTTGTCTCGGAAGAAATCATCAGGAATACCCCACAGACACGCGTGATGTTTCTGACTGGGATGATCAACGTTGCAGCCGTAGGAGGTTTCCTCAAGGTAGCGATACAAGACTATAGATAACAGCCTTGTCACCACAGCTTTTACCGTGTCCAGAAAAAAAACGGAAAGCCATCCGTCTGGCTCATCACCATTGTATAGCGCAACCGTCGCGCACTCACAGCCCTCCCCTGAGTCGGACGGCTGACTTTCAGACACCATTGAAAGCATCGAGGGTTGTGGTGAGGTTGAGTTCGCCATGACACGGAAGACATAAACTCGGAAAATGCGCCCGTTGTGTCGAAGCTGAAAACTTGGGGAATTTAAACTAGCCGCCTGAAGAGGAGGAGGCGGAGCTAGAAGAGAGCGTGGCGCGTCACGACCTGGTCCCTCCAATCACGACTCTTGTGGAAAAGTCCCGTGATTCGCTCCCCGTAATCTTCGTGCATTCTGATCCAGGCGCTGACTGGGATGCTCAGAGTCGTGTGGAAAACTCCGCACTCTGTGTTGAAGCGCTCCACGGTCACCGGACCCTCGGGCTCGGGCTTGTTCTCGCCGGTCAAACCCCAGCTCACGCGGTAAAACCATTTACCCGTAGACGCTGCTTTCGTCTCCCATATTATTCTCATTAGTCTTTTCTTCGAGCCGTTTTGCAGCACAGTCTTTGTTACGGTTGTTGTTTCATCTATTTGAATTTCTTCTTCTTCAAGTTCGTTCCAGAGATTTAAATTCTCACTCTCTGCTGGTAAGGTTCCGTTAATCTTCTTCTTTTCTTTAAGTAGATTAAAGACCATCAGGTTCAATACTCCCCAGTCGTTTGAAGTGATCGTTGTTTTTTCAACAACCGTGTTGAATGTTTCACCATTCTCCAGTTGGTAAAAAAACATCTCCCCGTCCAGATATTTAAACACAAATCCCCACTTACGGCCCAAGTCCAGACTCATCTCTTCCCGAAGCGATTCACGCGGTGGTCGCTGAGTTCTACGTAAAAACATAACACGTTTCTTCGGAGCTCTAGTTAAAGACAACTTGTACACAGCCGTCAACGGCAGCTCCGAAATTATACCCTCACAAGCATTCATTTACCCTGATGAAAATAATAATAATAATAATAATAATAATAATAATAATAAAAGAAGAAAACACCAAACACTTCCAATCAACGTCTTACAACGAATAAATGAAACAATGTCTAACGCATAAGCATCGTTACACCCCCCCCCCTTTTTATCATTCCTCTAGGTCATAAAACGTCGTAAAGGTCATTCAAAGGTCATCCACAGGTCATAAAAGGGGCAATAAAGCTGTCAAAAAGCGGTTTGACGAAAGGTGGTTAGGTATTATTTTTTAAGGTCTCGTGACAAAATCCTTGAGTGGATTATTTGCCATGACAACAAATGGCTGTACCGTGGAAGGAGTCCTCAGCGAGATACATCCGAATTGGTATCAATCCGGAAGTATCCTAGCTTGGTGGAATTTTGATGTATACGGTCAGTGGTACTGTAGATACTTCCGTATACACGACTGATTTTCAGGAGTTTCCTAGTACAGATACACCTCTTTTCATGCAGTGTCTGTCCGTCTTCTATGGTAAAATGAGCCGCGGGAACCTCCCTTTGATCTCCATGAATGCAGGTGATCGGAAGTGGTTCGCATGGTCGTGCTCCGGCAGGGATGATCGAGGGACGAGCCAGCAAAACTGTGCTTCCTGTGTCGATCAGCGCTGTTTGGGTGTTGGGGCGCCGTTGTCAGTGTGGCTATCTGCCCAAAGTCCCCGTGAGGATGTGGCTCTACTCAGGCTCGGTTCGGTGGGCATGGGCTTGTCTTGTGGGGTGTCTGGGCGCCGCATTGGCAGGGCTGGTTCACGGCGGTGAGGTGGCAGATAGCGTGGCGAACTCCTGTCTGAGAATCTCCTTTTTTCTGGTGTTATTGAGAGTGTTGCTAGCGCACACTCTAATACTTCCGTTACGTCTCGGACAGAAGCCAGCCCGCGCATCCCTACGGCTTTTCCTTCTTCCCTGGGGAGGGAGGGCAGCAATTTGTCGATTGCGACACGCTCAGTGACTTCTTTCGCTGACAAGAGGTCTGGTTGTAGCCAGCGTGTCGCGATCTTCATAAGTTGATCTATCTGCGCGCGTGGAGAGGTCTGAGGGTTGTACGTCCACTGCTGGAATAGAACGCTGCCTGGCCGCTCGAGAGTCCACATCTAGCCATCATCTCTGCCTTCAGGCTGTCATAATCAATCACTTCGTCGGCGTGAGCACGAAGTATGCTCCCTGCGCTTCCCCCGTCAGTAGTGGGACTAATATTGTACACCATTCTGCTTTTCCCCAGCACTCAATCTCGGCTGTCCTTTCGAAGGTTTGTAGAAATGCTTCTATGTCGTCGGGGGGTGTCAGCTTTGTCAGGAGTCGTTTCCCTGCAGGGGTCAGGGAGGGGTGCGTCTCATGACCGCTGCTGCTGCAGCTGTACCAGTTCTTGTATGGCCATCTGGAGTCCCTGGGTGAGCTGCTGTAGCATCATTTGTTGCTGGATGTTTGCTTCATACAGGTGTCCCAGGAACTCCTCGGGGGCTCGAGGGCGGGGTTTTGTCTCTGGGTCTGTGTTTCCAGGCCGCATTTTCCACCAGTGTCACAGGACTAGGCAGTGTTCATCTCTCAGGCAGGAGAACACAGACGACAGAAGACACTGTTATGCAGGAGAATTTAGTGCTCTTTTATTTCGGCTTTGACTTCTTTTGGATTCCAAAAAAGGAATCGTCTTAAACAGAATAGCACTCATCTCCCATTGTACTATTGACCTTATCAGGGTGCAACCAAATCCATATAGACCGAAACTGTGCAGCTAGATAATGTCTAAAATTAGGAAGTTTCAGTCCCGGTGCTTGAAGCTTAAGAAGTTTTACTCTGGAATTTTTGCCTTTCCAAATCCAAAGGAAGAACTTTATCTAATTCTTTAAAATAATTCAATTCAATTCAATTTTATTTGTATAGCGCTTTTAACAATTTTCATAGTTGCAAAGCAGCTTTACACAATCAAAGGACTTATTTAAGTTAAATAATAAGTAAAATAAAGATAAAAATAAGATTTTGGGATATTCAAAGGGAGGCACTGGAACTTATACCTACAGCCAAGCCTGAAATTATTCATACCCCTGGCAAATTCTGATCATCACCCTGATCTTTAGCTCCCTTCACAGATTCTCAATTGGATATAAGTGGCTGGGCCACTGCAAAACATTAATATTTTTGTCAGCTAACCATTTCTTCACCACTTTTGCTGTGTGTTTTGGGTCATTGTCGTGCTGAAATGTCCACTGGTGCCGAAGGCCAAGGCTTCTCTGCCTGATGTTGTTGTTGAGAATTTTGATGTTTTTCAGTAGACCCCCTTTTGTCTACTCAGTGCTCCGCTCGTATTCTGCTGACCCACCTAAGCTCAGGGAACCCCTCAATGAAACACATGAGTCAGTGCTCAGTGAGGCATTCAAAGTTTATTGTGGGAGACAGAAGTATATATATGCACACACACACAAGCCCCAAAAGGAGGGTACAGGAGTGGTTACATCTGGCCTGGAATGGTTCTAAAAGATAACATGAAGAAGAATAATAGCTTTGGGAGTTGTTCTTAGTTGGAAACCTCAGACGGTTTACGACTTGTTCCTTAGTTTAATCTATGTTTGTGTTTGCTGATAGTGCAGCGTGCCAAGGTTAAAGAAAGAAAACACTCTGCACAATGAAAAATCGTGAAACACACAAAAAAATTTATATTCCCTACAGTCATCCTTTAGACCTTCTGCCTGGCAGTTCCACCCTCAGCATCCTTTTACCAATATGCTCACAATCTCTCCTCAAAACATGTCCAAACCACTTCAGTCTGGTCTCTCTGGCTTTATCTCCAAAACTTCAACCTTTTATTTGGGATAATGTGACTGATGTGTCTAACTTTTTTTTTCAGCAGAGCCTCTGTTTCACTAAATAATTCACAACTTTTCATGAATATGTAGACCTATTAACACCTGGCTCAGGTGACATCAGGATTCCTATTGATGTCTCAGCAGTTCACACCTATACATTCAGATTCCACTCGACATCGGTGCACACCCCCACTTCGCAAAAAGCAGCATTTATTAAGCATATATATATATATATATATATATATATATATATATATATATATATATATATATATATATATTTGTTCTCTATTTTTTTGTTATGTTTTTATTAGTTTTTTTTGTGTGATCTGAGTATACTTTGACTGAAATAAAGCTGCTCTTCTGCACGCTGCTATATATATATATATATATATATATATATATATATATATATATATATTTTTTTTTTTTGTTAAAAAAAAAATTTGTTACAAGCCCTTGTTGTCACTCCCCCAAACAATGGAGCAATTAGCATTTACTTGCATCAGAACAAAGTTGTTTACATAAATCAATGATCAATAGCCCATGATACATATGTGGCCATTAGGAATGCGCATTTTTTCACCTGGAAGGCCGCAATTCGTCTCGCGGAGTGCCGCCAGAACCCACAAGCACCATTTTAGAATTTAAATAAGTATGCTTCACAGACTAGCCGCCAGATCGCACTTGAACTTTATCTAAACATGACTTTATCTAAAAGCAAGACAAACAAAGAATTCTGTATAATAAGTTAGCCTAAAACAATATTGTTTCCAATAGTGAAGCAAACATGAATTTTATTTTGTTTTACAATAGATCTTTTATGATAAATGTGTGTACAGATGTGGCCATTAAGAATGCACGCTTTTTCCCGCGAAATGCCGCAATTCGGCGTGCACCATGCTGCGAAATCCCACAAGCAACATTTGGGAATTTAAATAAATGTGTTGTGCTTCACTGAATATCCGCCAGATGGCGCATGGAAGGACTTTATATAAGAGCGAGATTATACATTGTGTATAATTGTGTATAATTAGCTAGCCTAAAACAATATTTCCAATGATGAAGCAAACATGAATTTTATTTTGTTTTACAATAGATCTTTAATGATGAATGTGTGCTTCATATTGTTTTCATAATGATGAAATGAGATGCCCAAAATCGTGCTTTAAAATTCATAATAAGCTTCTTATATAGTTTTTGTAATGTCTTAACAGGGACAATGAAAGGCATGGCAAAGCCTCAGTTTGAAATTAATTTATTTAAATGTATTTAATTTAAATATATAGGCTATTTGCTAGATAAACACTGACTTTTCCAACACGACAAGGCGCTCTGATGTGAGACGATTTATTCAAGTCATAATATAATATATTTTTGCTGTGTAGTTTATTTTTTTGTGTGCATAAAAATTGCATTTCAATGAATGTTTCATGGTGCTCCAGTCCACCACTGCCCAAGACTTTCAAGACAATTGGGTATGGGAGAGATTGGGTGTGTGTGTGTGTATGCCGTGTATGTATGTGTCGACCTTCAGCACTATCAGAAAACATTAATGAACAAAAAAATCCATATTTTTAAGTAAATATTCTTATATGCACCCAATGTGCTTCTGGCTTTTTATAAAAATCGGCATCTTTTTTTGCTTTTTGTGTCTAGTTGCATGCTCGGCATGTTTAAGTGTGCTAGCAGGACTTTTGTTGGCAAAGAGTTAGCTGCTGTGCTAAGAGAGGGAGTCTGTTTGTGAGGAGCACGTGCGGCTCCAAACTTCTGGGTGCTTCAAATCCTGCTGCAGTGACATGCTTGAGGACTTCCTGCTGTTACAGAAATCTGTTGCATGGTTATACACGTGGATACAGCCTCAGAATTTGTTTCTCTGTCAAGAAATATGGTTGCTAAAGGTGGTGAGAACTTCAGGAAACTGTAAGTACTACCAAGGCATTGGAACAAGCGTTGTTTTTTTTTTTCTTCTTTTTTTCCCCACATCTTAGTAGAGAGGAAGGAGAACAATGTGTGAATTAAGTTAGCTGTAGAAAGAATAGCCCAATGTTTCTGACTTTATGAGCATTTCTGAAAGAAAAAATTAATTAAAAAATTTAGTTTGTTTGTGTGTATGAGGTAAAGTAGCTGAAAGCCTTAAAGGACCAGCAGCAGATATTGTTCAATGCTTAAGAGTCAGTAATCCCCATGCCACTGCCAATGACTATCTAAAAGCCGTGGAAACTGTTTTTGGCACAACCGACAGTGGAGCTGACCTCATGGTGAAGTTTCGCAACACATTTCAAAAAGAAGGCAACAAACTGTCAGCATACTTACTCAGACTAGATAAGCTGCTGCATACAGTCCATCATAGAGGTGGAATTCAAGTGGCTGACATGAATAGTGCACATATTGAACAAGTTGCGAGAGGGGCTCTGTCTCATGATCTCATGATATTCTTCGTATAAGAATAGTGTACAAATTTAAGCCCCCTCCTAGCTTCACTGAATTGCACCGTGAAATAAGAGAGGAGGAGAAGATGATTCTTGAAAGACAGATGGTAAAGAGTGCTGACTCCACAGTAAGAGTTAGGAGAGCAGAGTGTGCTACTGCTTCAGTTACATCAGCTCAGGCAGACCCTGGAACAGTAGCTGCCATGATTGAAAATGATCCTGCTATAGAGAGCCTCTGAGTAAAATTGCAGGGCTTCTGTAGCTGCTTCAGGAAATCCTGTATTGCATTCAGCACCGGATAGCCAGCTGAGACCCGCTGGGAAGCCTCTGGCACATGGCAAAACAAAAAGCTACAACTCAAAGTATTGTGCTGATGTATTTTGCTATAGATGTGGTGAAGATGGCCACTTCCAGCATGAATGTGGAAACCCAGAAAATCTAAGGAAAGTAAATAAGTGCCTCCTGAAAACTAAACAGGGTGCGGGAAATTCCTAAGGTGCACAGGAGGGGAACGGCCTGATGCCCTGAGGAGAATACGTTCCACAAAGTGCAAAATGCTAGAAAAGAGAAAGGCTGGTCTTCCAGATGGTGTAGTAGGCCCAAGCTCTCTTGTTTCTGTGCAAATTGAGGGAATTTATGCAAAAGCCTTACTTGATAGTGGGTCTCAAGTTACTCTAGTGTATCACTCTTTTTACAACAAGTATTTAAAACACCTGCCATTGACACCTATTGAATGTCTTGAGATATGGGGTCTCAGTGCAAACCAGTATCCATACGATGGCTATGTGTGCTTGAAGCTTGAGTTTACTGGAGATGCAGTTGGTGTAGCAGAGACCGTTGAGACACTGGTGCAAATGAAAGCTGAGACCGTTGAGACACTGGTATGTCCTGATCTGGTGATAAAAGGGGAAGCTTCCCTGTTGGTTGGAACAAACACGTCTATAGTAAGGAGATTGTTTTACTCCTGCAAAACAAAATGAGGAGTTGATTTCCTCAGCTCTCTCGTTATCCACACAGCAATAAAGACAGCTTATGAGAAGTTTCAGATAAGTCCGAATGACTCAGCTGAACTAAAAAGAGGAACGGTTTGGTTCACAAGAGCCAAGCCTTTTATTCTCCCACCCAGTGGAGTTGCAACAGTCACAGGTGTTCCAAAGTTTCCCAGAAATTGCTGTAGTCAAGCTCTTATTATAGACCGCACAGAGGAGGGAGGTTTCCCTGAAGAGCTTTTGGTGATGCCGGTGGTCAAAAAATCTACAGCCGCTCATTGCCGATGCATGTCAGTCACTCTTAGAAACATGACGAGCTAATGAGGTGACCCTGAAACGGGGAATTCCTATTGCTCATTTGTTCACAGTGGAGGTTGTGAATGCAGTACCCATAAAAGAGAAGTCTAAGGCCTTAAAATCTGAACGTTTGCCATCTTCATTTAACTTTGGCGATTCCCCTGTGCCTCCTGAGTGGAAGGAGAGACTATGTAAAAAGATGTTGGAGAGAAAAAAAGTTTTCTCCTGCCATGAGTTTGATGTTGGGTGTGCAAAAAGTACAGAGCACACTAATCGTGTGACTGATGACAAACCCTTCAGAGAGCGTTCCAGACGTCTACCTGTAGGTGATGTGGAAGATGTTTAAAAACATCTCAATGATCTCAAAGAGGCGGGTATCATTTCAGAGTCAAGAAGCCCTTATGCGTCCCATATAGTAGTGGTTCGAAAGAAAAATGGAACCATCAGAATGTGTGTGGATTAAAGAACATTGAACAGGAGAACAATCCCTGACCGATACACCGTGCTTCGTGTGGAAGATTCTCTGTCCTGCCTAAGTGGTAGCCATTGGTTCACCGTGCTAGAAATTAGAAGTGGCTACTATCAGATACCCTTGCATGCTGTGGATAAAGAGAAAACAGCTTTCATTTGTCCAGTGGGGTTTTACCAATTTGAGAGGATGCACAGAGAATTTGTGGGGCTCCGGCCACATTCCAATGGGTCATTGAGAGGACGGTGGGTGATATGAATCTCCTGGAAGTACTGGTGTACCTTGATGACCTCATTGTTTTTGGGGAAACATTAGAGGAACATGAGCAGCGCCTTCTTAAAGTGCTAGATAGACTGAAACTGGAAGGACTAAAGTTGTCTTTGGATAAATGTCAGTTCTGCTGCTCTTCTGTCACCTACCTTGGACATGTTGTGTCTAGTGAAGGCATTGCTACTGACCCTTCAAAAATTGAGGCTGTAAGGTCTTGGTCGCAGCCTGAGAATATCACTGCTCTTCGCTCGTTCCTTGGCTTTTGCTGCTACTACAGAAGGTTTATGAAGGATTTCTCAAAAGTTTGTTATCCGCTAAATCAGCTGCGACAGGGCTGTGTTGTGGATGGAAGGCCCAGTAAGAAGGTGTTGATGTAGATGCATTGTCACAACGTTTTCATGTTAGTCACCATACTCATTCTGTGTGTGTGTGTGGGGGGGGGGGGGGGTGGATTATGTCTGCAGCCACAGTCCAAGCTATCTGTTATGTGACAGCACCAAGTCAACAGAGTTTTTCAATACCATCGAGCCATTGACCTAATGGGTTCATCTAAACATGCCCTGCCAAAAGCCTACTGTGATCTGTCTTCCATACATGCATCACAGCTTCCCAGAATGACATCAGCAGAAATTTCCCATGCTCAGCAAATAGACTCCTGTATTGGAGAAGTGTGGCGTGCAGTCACTCAGAACAATGGACGTGGGGCCAACAAAGAAAAACATGCTGAACATGTGTCTCTGTTGGGAAAAGCTAAAAGTTAAAGATTCTGTGCTTTATAGGGTCAGTAAACCACCCCACAAATCCAGTCACCAGCAATTGTTGCTCCCACAAGAGTTCAGGCTGATTGTGCTCCGCTCGCTACATGATCAGTCTGGTCATCTAGGATTTGAAAAAACCTTTGGTCTGGTCAGAGAGAGATTTTATTGGCCTCGTATGAAAGCGCAGGTTGAAAACTACTGTAAGAATTGTGCCAGGTGTATTCAAAGAAAAACACTGCCAAAGAGAGCAGCTGAGCTGTCGCATATTAGCAGTGATGGACCAATGGATCTTATCTGTATGGATTTTCTAACAATTGAGCCTGATTCAAAGAACATCTATAATGTACTGGTGGTTACGGACCATCACACACGCTATGCTCAAGCCTTCGCTACAAAAGATCAAAAGGCATCAACTGTCGCTAAGGTACTCTGGGAGCAATTTTTTGTTTACTATGGGCTACCAAAGAGAGTGCACTCTGACCAAGGCAGAGACTTTGAAAGTCAACTGATTCGTGAACTGTTGGACATGTTGGGGATAAGAAAGTCCAGGACCACACCTCATCACCCTCAGGGCGACCCACAGACTGAGCGCTTTAACAGAACATTACTTGACATGCTCTGAACCCTTGAGGCAAAGAACAAAGGAAGGTGGAGCAAACATATCAGTCACCTGGTACATGCATACAACTGTACAGTGAATGAATCAACTGGCTATTCTCCATATTTAATGTTTGGGCGTGAGGCTAGGTTACCAGTAGATCTGGCTTTTGGAGTTTCGAGTGATGGAACCTCAACTAAATCCTACCTGAGATACGTCAAAAATATGAAACGTGAGTTACAGGCTGCCTATCAGTTGGCTCAAAGCATGGCACAGAAAAAAAATGAAGGAAACAAACAGCACTATGATCAAAGAGTTCAGTTTTGCCCATTAGGCTCTGGAGATAGGGTTTTGATCAGAAACTTTGGACTGCAAGGGAAATCTTCTCCTTACATCATTGAAAGTCAAATGCCTGGTTTACCAGTGTTCAGACTGAAGCCCGAGAAAAGGTACTCCATCGCAACCACCTTCTGCCGATTGGTCAAGAAATACGATTAGAACCTGAAAAAAACATGGAGATCTCACAACCTAAAAAAAAGGGCAAGTAAGCGTCTCAGAGCAAGGAGAGCTGAGAACTGTAATCTCCCTACCTTACCAGCTCCTGAAGACGAAATCAGGATGGATTCTGATTCAGAGGAGGAGGATGTGGGAATATGTTATGATTACTATGTACCCTGGGGGTCACAGGAGCAGGGGAGTCAAATCACAGAACGAGCAATACCAGTTATCCAGAATTTGAACATTGCTGGGCCTGAGATGATTAGTTGCTCAGGTGCACATGAAGGCATAGCTCTAGAAACAACTGTGATGGATGAATCTTCGATACAAGAACTGGCTGTTGAGACCGAAAACACACCTGACGAGGCTATGGAAAGGACTGCTGAAG